>PVJX010037582.1:0-16857 GCA_004027295.1 Dolichotis patagonum
AATAGAAACAGACCCAAGGATCAGTGGAATAGATTGGAAGATACAACCACAACCACAAACTAACTCAACCACCTCATCTTTGATAAAGGGGCCAAACATGCTCGCTGGAAGAATGACAGTCTGTTTAACAAATGGTGCTGGAAAAATTGGCTGTCCATATGCAGAAGACTAAAACTAGACCCATGTCTATCACCATACACTAAACTAAAATCTAAATGGATCAAAGATCTAAATAGTAAAACAGAAACACTAAAACTGCTGGAAGACAAAGTAAGTAAAAACCTCAAAGATATAGGGTAGGAAGAGAATTCATGAACAAGAACCAAAGTACATGGGAAATACTTCCCAGAATCAATAACTGGGACCACATTTTTTTAAAGAGTTTCTGCATGTTAAAAGAGGTTTCCATCAGAGTGAAAAGAAAACCCACAAATTGGGAAAAAATCTTCATGGACAGCACCTCAGACAAAGTACTTCTGTCTAGAACTTATAAAGAATTCACAAAAAAAATTAGACCCTCGAAATTCAAAGACCCATTCCAAAATTGGGCATCTGAAATGACTACACAGTTCTCAGATGAAGAAATACAAATGGCAAATAAATACATGAAAAAATGTTCATCATCATGAGTCATGAGAGAAATGCAAATTAAAACCACACTGAGATTCCATCTCACTCCAGAAAGAATGGCCAAGAGAGAAAACACTACCAACTACAAATGTTGGAGAGGCTGTGGGGAAAAAGGAACTCTTCTGCGCTGTTGGTAGGAGTGTAGACTGGTGCAACCACTGTGGAGGTCAGTCTGGAGATTCCTCAAAAAGCTGGGTTTGGAAGTCCCATTTGACTCAGCTATTCCGCTTCTAGGCATATTCCCAGAAGAACTGAAAACATCATACCACAGTGATATATGTGCACCCATGTTTATAGCAGCACAATTTGTAATAGCTAGATCTTAGAAACAACATAAGTGCCCATCAACTGAGGAATGGATAAAAAAGTTGTGGCATTTTTATACAATGGAGTACTACTCAGCTATGAAGAATGATCACATCAAGAAATTTATAAATCAATGGACACGACTTGAGACCATTCTCTTAAGCGAAATAAACCAAACTCACAAGGGTAAATACCATATAGTCTCCCTAGTATGAGATTTGATAAGAGTATATAAGACTTTATGGTAAGCATGAGTCCCTATCTCATAGCTTTGAAGTCTTTCAGAGTTTTCAATCATCAGTTGGAATGGTTTTATCCTGTGTTGTTTGACTATATCATACAATCATCAGTTGGAAGGTTTTATCCTGTGTTGTTTGACTATATTATACGTGATGATATGAACAGCTGTTTTGAAGAAAACAAAACATTATGACAGCTATTGCTGATTTAATATCATCCTTCTTAGAATTCCTACCATGCTTCTTTTGTTCTACTAGCATTGGTTCTATCTATCACATTGTGCCTTACTGGAATTTGAATACGTGTGATAGTTCAAACAAAAATTTTTTAAATCAAAAATGAGATATTATAGTACTCATTGATCATTTTCTGTTACTCGGTGCAGAAAGCCCTGTGATTCTTTCATTATATGCATGGCTTTATACTATTGTGTTATGTTTGATATTATTTTATTTGAAGCTATGCTCAACTATAGCAGAGTAAGTGATATTGTGATAGCTACTGTTAATGTCCAATTGTCTTAATGTAAGTACTGTGTTGCCTATGTTGTCCTGTTCTGATCTGCTCTGTACTGCCCTCTTTTGTTTTATAATCTTTCAAATAAAAATTTAAAAAAAATATGCAAAGCAGATAATACTGCAAGTTTCTCAAAAAATTTTAGTCCTCATTATTTATTTTTGTAGCTTATTATAAATAGAATTAGTAATTTGATTTATTTGTAATACTTCATCCTTCCTTTGTAGAAATGCTACTGATTGGGAGCTATTGATTTTGTGTTAGCAGCCTTAGAGGACTTGTTTATTAGTTCTAACAGTTTCTGGTTTTTTGTTGGAGTTTCTAGGGTTTTCTTCACAGATGATGTTTGCAGCAAACATTGACAATTTCACCTTTCCCATTCCTTTTTGGATCTTTTATTTCTTCCTCTAGTCTAACTCTCTGGCAACAATTTCTGACACTGTGTTGAACAGAAGTGGTGAGAATGAGCATCCTTGTCTCCTGTATTTCAAGCTTTCACTATTGGGTGTAATGTCAGTGTTGCTGTGTGTGTTGCCCCAGGACAGTTTTTAATAAAAGCTGCCAAGCATCTTGGTCTCATTTCTAGTTTCAGTGAAAAAGTTTTTAATATTTCATCATTGTTGTTGCCTGTAGGCTTTATATTGATTCTCCATTACTTTAAGAAATTCACATTTCATTCTTAGTTTGTTATGAAGTTTGAAATTATTTTAATGATGAAAGAAGTATTAAATTTTATAAATATCCTCTTCCATATCTGTTAAATTGATCATGATTTCTCTTAATTCTCTTAAAAAGATGAATTTTATTGGCTGGTTTTAAATGTTAAAATCCACCTTACAATTCTAGAATAGACTATGTTGCTTGTGACATAATATTTTGTATTTTTGCTGTTTGGTATCTTTTTTGTTTAAATTTTCATGTCTATATTCTCAAATGAGATGATCTTAATTTTTCTATCTTTTAATGTCCTTGCCATATTTTTGTATAAGATTGTCCTCCCCTCACATGGTGCATCAGAAAGCAGTTTTTTATTTTTTATTTTGTTCCTATTGTTTCTCTGAGCAGAGAGTAAGAAGAAAGCAAGAGTGAAAGGAAACAGAAGACAAGAATACATGTTTTCACCTTCTCTTATCAGACCCCAAATCCCAACATGTAGTCAGCTACAAACTCATTACTCACTGTGAGTAATGCATTAGCACTCCACCTCAAGCCTCCAATTCCCCTCTAAAACTTCCACTTCTGAGCATATGAGTTTTGGGGGAAACATTTTTGATCCAAATTGTGCAGACAATTACTTTAATAACTGATGTTCAGGCTTTTTCTCCTTATCCATTTGATGCTATCATTTTCTTTTTCCTAACCAGAGCATTAGCTGCATCCCATAAAAAGTGATTTGACCTGTTTTCCTCATAATCTTAGCTTAATTCCATGTTTGATAGAAAACATTCTTTGAATTATTTCATTCACTTAGAACTGTCATGACTTGTTTTCAACACCCCAGCATAGCATCAACAATGGCCAACTTTCCCAGTGCATTAAAACACATTATGCACCTGTCAGTATCAGTCCAGTGTTTCATACTTTAATAGGTCAATTTGTTTCATATTATTATTTAGGTGAATTTTATCTTTGCTGATTTTTGTTTCCTCCTATCAGTTTGCTAAATGGCTATGTTGTGTATTTGTTTATTTCTACTTTTTAAATTGTATCATATTTTATTATGACACAATTTCCTTTATATATATTAAAATTTAATTATTATATCTTCCTGGTAAAATACTTATATTTTAGTTGGAGTATTTAAACTATTTACATTTGGTATATTTGCTGGTATATTTGGATATATTTTTACAATCTAATAATTTGATTTTTGTTCATTCTACCTTCACAAGTTTCTTTTTTAATTCCATTTTTAATACATATTTTATATCAGTTTCTTCTCTTGTTGTATCCTTTTTTAATAGCTGGATATATTTATTGAGAGAATTAAAGCTTCTATCTGAGAGACAGAAGGGTTACCCTGTGGGAATGCTGTGTTTTCTAGAGCAAAACTATGAGGTGAGGTAGGACCAAAATGGGGAAAAATGGGAACTCACAGGTAGGCATGAGGTGGGACAGAACTATGGTTAACCAATAAAATTATGAGTATAATTGCTTAGGTAAGATTGATTAAATCAGGATCCATTAAGGATGTGAGTCATGTAGCAAGTGGGAACAGGACCTTTCCTTGTGGGGGTTGGATTGTGGTTTCTTCTGGCTTCCTTAAGGTGATAAAGGCATCAAAATGATACCTATTAAGATTATCAGTGCCTGATGTTTATCCTTAGTGTGTGGGTACATTTGTTTTATTTTTTGTTTTGAGATCTGGTGACAGCAGGAGATGTCTATCTCTTCCAAGTTTGCAGGATATCTGGTCTTCTGTACTGGTTTCTTTGAGGTCCCAGCCCTGTCTGGCTGTTTATAATATTCTATCTAATTTAGCTATCTATAACATTCCCCCGCTGAAGAAGTAACCTGAACTGCTATGAGGAATAATGCACAATGACCAATCTGGATTCTTTAGGTAGAAGGGCATCATAGTTGTTGATTGGCAGTCAGAAATACCCTACAGAGTGTCTACCTAAAGGACTTCAATACACACCAGGCATCTTCATCTGGATAGGCATAAAGACTTAAATATGGAGAAGATAAAGTCAAAGAAACAATTAAGTATGCATGGGCAAAATAGTAGGATCAACAGGATAATTATGAGTATAGTTAACAAAGATTTCCACCAAGAGGAACTAATAATATCTTCCCATAAGGAGGATATAGATAAAGTCCAGGGAATTTTAGAGTCTGATGTATCATTGATTTGTCACCTAATATCTGGAAAAGCTATTGAGATATTAGAAGAAAGATTAGAAATGTACACACACTGTTCAGTTTTTGCAATTTACAAATATCTCCTGTGCTGTTAGAATGCCCAATGCTGATTTGGGAAGAAGGCCTGTCTCATTACTGTTACTTCTTCATTTAGGAGAGAATGAGGAACCAGATATGGTGTCATTTACACCTATTGAGTATAGTTAGTTAAGGCCTCAATATGCTGTATAACTTTTTCTGTGGACAAGATCTGATGAATCCAGCAAGTAATTCCTAGTAAAAGGAATCTAGCATATTTGTTATCAATTTTATCTGAATGATTGCTTGGGGTTTGGCATCCTCTTGGTAGACACATTTTTTTTGAGAAATTAGAGCATGTGTAATCAAAACATGAGCATTAGAGCTGATGGGTAAGTTTAGAAACTGTTTGTAAGGGACAAAAGTGTAATCCACTGGTGCTTAGGTCCCTTTATTGATGAAGTCTGACATTTTGTCATAATTCCCTGTATTTTTAGTCATAATTATCTCTAAATTTTTTATAATGTATGAGAAACATATGAATACATTATTTTGACCAATTTAAAAACCCTCTTCCTAATATATACGTATTTGTAAAAACCAGTCTCAGCATTACTGATTAATTGACAAGGTGGATATGTATTACTAGCAGAGAGATAAGTACAATAGATAAATGGAGATTTTTCTGCAGTGGATAGCCAGTTTCTAATGAGGAACCTTTGGGTATTCTGGCTATGACCCTTGTTCTCAGTTTCTATTGGTCCACACTGCAGCCTTTTTGGGCTGTGGGGGACTGACAAGGGGTGATGGAGAGATGACTCTGGAGATCAGGCTGATGGCACAGATCCAATTTTATTATGGAACTGCAGACTGAAGAGGAAGGGTGGAAGTGAGCTCAGAAGAAGGGCAGGATTGAGCTTCAAGAAGGGAAGAAGTAGGCTTAGGGAAGGCGGGGATGCACTGTGGGGTGGGCTGTGAGTGGGGCAGCCCTGTCAGGGATGCTCTACTTGGTGTGCCAAGGAATGGGGAGTCTGAGTGTGCTCAGACTCTCTCTTCTGCCAGGGCAGCCAGCCAGACCTCAGGACCTTGACCTCCCACAGATTCTCCCTCTTTTTTTTATTAATGTCAATTGTATGGAGGCCATCATGGCTTGTTGAGAATGTAGGCTGTGGACCTGGGTGCATAACATCCATAAGACATAAAATCCAATAAATCCCAGTAATCCTAGGAGTCCCAGAGTGAGGAGATTAGATGGCGAAAAGAAGCATTGTAGGTTATGTAAGAGGTTAGTGAGGATAGTATCAGTCAGCACTGGCATTTGGATGGAGTCAATTGTCTGTATTTGATCAGTGAGCCGTAGAGACAAGTTCTAATAGTGCTGTTTCATTGACCCAAAATCCAGTCATGAAGTGAAAGACGTGCAACTAACAGGTTGGCAGGTTTTGGAGTAATGCAAAGCACCACAGAAGCTTATCATTGATCACAAGCCATTTTAGTAATGCACCACAGATCTTGTAGTTCTGTGTCAGGAAGGTGTATTTGTTGCTGAAGGTTTAAGAGAGCCACGTGGGTGTAGGTGTTTATTTGTTGTTGCACTCAAAAGGTCTCAGTGGATAGGTTATTGAGAGCCTGTGTAGTCACTGCTGTTCAGGTGAGGGAGACAGCAGCGGTGGCTTCTGCACCAGCAGCTCAGCAGTGTCCTGGGCAGAATTCATGGAGATAATGGTACACATCATCAGGAACACTTTGGCTGTTGTCTGTTCTTCTGGAGGGAGGAGATTTTGGGCTGCAGCATTCTTTAATGGCTCCCCACATTATGGGAGGAGTGGTGTTAGGGATGCACCTCCTCCTGCATCAAGTTGGTCCACCCCCTGTGCAACTGTCACCCCCTGTCAACTGTCAGTCGATCCATCTCCAAGGTCAGCAGCGGTAGTGGGCCGGATATTGCATGCGAGGATCCACATGGGGTTAGGGGCTGTTTCTGGAAAGACACAAATGAATCCTCTACCCTGGGTTGATAGGGGAGCAACAGATTGCCATTGTTGACTAAGGAGGTCCTTCCATCTCACCAGAGGAAGCGGAGTGGGAGGTGGAAATAATGGGCCCCAATGTTTGTGAATAGATGATAGTCCTTTATGTCAAATGTTAACAAATTCATAGTGCTAAGGGATTTAGTTAGTAGTTCATCTGGTGTACTCTGGGGGCATAGGTCCCCCTCTTTTAAAAAAAAATTTTAAGGCAAGAGTGGCACATTTAATGAGGATCTGTCTTTGGGGATTGTAAGGGAGTCCATGATGTAGGGAAATGTTATATTTTGAACAGGTATTTATGAAGGAGGCACCGGGGTAACAAGGACCATTATTTTTTAACAACCATGGCTATTTTAATATCTGAATGCCTGTAGAATATTAGCAAAAAGTTACATATTTTACATAGAAAATTTAGAAATCAAACCATATGTGATGTTGTAGCATAAAAAACCATGATGACATTTTGTAACACACTTGAATCTTCATGTTGACAGCAAGTTTCTCCTTTTTGGTTAATCATCCCTATCTAATACATAAAAGATTTTACCTAACTTGTCACTTAGGGGGATATACATCTCATAAGCATTTGTTGGAGGCAGAGATCTGAATATGAACCAAAATTCTGTCACCATAAACAATCCTTGTTTTACATTTTGGAAAACCATTATATCTGGAAGCATGAATATATGAATACACCATAACATGAAGTTAACAACAATCATTTGTCATAACCATATGAAAACCTCTGTATGGGCATTTTTAAAATCAAAAACCTTTTATATTATGGCTTATAATGATGACCAATGTGAACATATTACAATAAGATTTTGACATAACTTTAGTGGAGATGTCTCCCATAAGACTATGGAGATCATTGGAGCATCCAATCAATGAACAAGAGCTGGTAAAAGGTTACCAGGTGGCCAGTTTCTTATTCATCAATTGAAGTCCCATCCAACAATCCCAACCCCAAGGGATATTTGTTTAATCATTTTTATAATAATTTTTTCTTAAGAAAACCCCAATCATAACATTTAACATAGTATTTTTGAACAATGATAGATTCCCAAATTATGATAAAAAACAATGTACGTTACATTTACATAACTGACTTTAGCATCATTTTGACCAACTGGGAACCCAGGTGGAAGCATGTGTTGTAATTTTATAATGTAAATAAATCTTGAGTAAATGATCTATAAATGCAAAAGAAAGAGGAAAAAGGAAAATTGCTGAGCACAAAATAAAAAAGAACAGCTGTTCACAAATGGACAAATGGACAAACATGGACAATCTGTACAGATTCAAACATACATAGAAACAAACACAGAGTTGTCAGTGTCCATGAGAACTACCCAGTCTTAGACTGGACAAGCAGACAGATTCACAGGCAGACTAATGAACATCTTACACAATCAGAGTGCACTCAAATATATTTTAGCCAAATTGAAGTACACAAATTTATCTACAGCTATACATTTTGTAATTTTAAATAGACTAGTCAGATTTGTTGTAGCTCAATTAGCAGAGATCTCTTATCAAAGAATATGAAAAAGACAAAAATTTTACCTATAATTAACATACTTTTGTCATAGGACTTAGCATGTACTTCTATCATCTACTTGGACCTTTTTTTATTTGTGATTACCATCTTGTGGGCATCTTGGGTCATGTAAGGTTGGTTCTAGCTTCATCTTTTTCTATCAGTTGTGGCGTGGTCTCTAAGGCATCACTGTCATAGGACTGGGGATCAGCTTCTTAAGAGGAATCAACATCTTTTCTGGGTTTGGGCTCAGGATACAGCTGGATAGCACACACTGGCACTCAGATAGGCTGTTTAGCTTTTCCTGGAAAAACACAAGCATACCCTCGACCCCACATTAGCACTGGACTGGGTGTTTTTATTATCCAGTATGAAGATATTTCCAATGGACTGTTTTTATACTTTATTTGATTGCATTATCTCTCTGCTGCAGTAATTACATCTTTATTAGAATTTAAATATTTAAATGGTATATACTGCCAAATGAAATCTATTAGGAAGTGAATGCTCCCTTTTTTTTTTTGAAATTTAAATTTTGAGCACATTTAACTACTTTTAGACCTGAAGATTACAATGAATTTTTGTGGTAAGGTGTAAAGAAAATGGAAACTACATTTTATATTTAGGTATCTTGGGCTCTCTTGTGACATGTAGGTGGTGCTTCTGCTCTGGGCTGGAGACCCCACTGTTGTTGGGGATCTGAGCACCAGTGTAGTGTAAACTGTGGATTTATAAAGCATGTGCACCAGTGATAGGAAAAACCAGAGTAGCTCAGGCAGGCCAGAGCCGTGTCCTACCTCTCTTATAAGTATCAAAAGATCCAAAATTCCTAGGTACCTTTTCTTTACTTACAGATTTTCCAATTTTTGTCAAGGGAAGAATAACCAAATGAGCAATACAATAATCTAGGGAGATTTGAGCTGTGTTTTGAGTAGATTGAACCATAATCCTGATTTTTCCTTGCACCTGAAACAAGCAACATTGTTTTTTTACCTTCCTTCTCTGGGCCAAACTCCAGGATCAGTGGAGCCTTTGGTGTCCTCCCCTGCCTAGGGGCCTGTAAGAAGCAAGGAGAGGAGCAGAAAGCAGCAGTCTCGATTAAGGAACCTTTTAAAATTTGTAGTGGATTGTCCAATGGGATCTCTCACAAGGGGCACTGTGGTTAGTTTGGGGTATAGAAAAGACAAATTTTGGTTGGTCTTTAGGGTATAGGGAAATGGAAAAGAAGCAATCCTTTATATCAATATTACCTGTGAGTTATGTTTATTGTTTATTGGGTCCCTTTTTTGTTGCCGGGCTGAGGGTTGCCTTGTTTGGAGTTTAAAGGGCTGTCATCTCTATCAGTCTTAGAGCAGCAGTCTGTCTCCCAGCAATAACTATGTTTGCATTTTGGGCACATTGTTGTTTACATTCATCCTTATAGATAGCCAGTCAGTCTAGGTATTGACTGCTACTAAAAATGGCTCTCACCAGCTGTTTCCAGTCAGTGAGACAATTAAGTTCCATACTGACTGTTTCAAGGAGTTGTTGGGAAAAAGGCCCTTGGATACCATCCTCCTTGACTGCCTCCCAGAGGTGCTTTAAGGTGGCATGTTCATGAGGATACCAATGCAAAGGGTGAGCAGGATTCTGATGAAAATTAACAAGAAATGCATCATTTACCTCTTTTTCCCATTCCCAATGTTTTGTCCAATTATCCCGAGTACAGCACAAGCCCTCATAATAATCATTCCATTGTGTAGTGGTAGACTGAGATTTTCTATTTATATTTGTCTGATAGTAGGATTTCCATGGATCTTTAGCGTGTAATGACTCATCATTGCCAGTAGGTGGTGCTGCCAGGTAGGCAGGCGGGTCCTCCCTGTCAAGTTCTGCTTTCATCATTTGACAGGGAGGAGGTTTTGGCCTGTCAGCACATGGTGAACTTGGCTGGGGTGGGGACCCTTCTCTCCGCGCCATCTTTGGAGCCTTTAAGGGCTCAAAAGAAGGGTAGATTTTCAGCAGAATAGAGGCTCTCTCCTCCACTGAGTTTACCTGATCCTGCTTGCTCAGTGAAAGATCATTCTCCAAATCAGGTAAGGGATGGATCCCCCAGGTGCTGCAGCGGTGCAAGCGGCGGGATCTGCTAAGGCTTCTGCATCAACCCCTGTGATGTTGTCCGAGCTCATCAAACATGCTCGGATGGTAAGTAAAGCAGGTTGGAGCCCCAGGGGAAAGACTTTCCTCTCATGTTGTCAGCGACTTGGACTTGCTTTAGGAACCGAGTCCAAGTCTGAGGGTTCCATAGGTAGGTGGTGCGGAGCCAGGGATTAATGGGTAGAAAGATTTCCCAATACTGGGAAAGGGTGGAATAGGCAATTTTGCATTGCCTAGCCTGCAAGAGGGCAGCAAGGACCTGTGCCTGTGGGTGCTGCTCCTTGCAAAGCACAGGGCCCATGATGCAGGTGGGGGCCACTTACTGAGTCCGAGGAGGCACAATTGTGCCATGTTGGGTGCCACTTGCAGCCTTTTGGGGTCTGCAGGGCACTGGCAAGGGGCGACAGAGAGACAACTCTGGAGATCAGGCTGATGGCGCAGATTTGATTTTATTACAGATGTGTAGGAGTATATATAGACTGAAGAGGAAAGGTGGAAGTGAGCTCAGAGGAAGGGTGGGATTGAGCTTCAGGAAGGGTGGAAGTAGGCTTAGGGAAGGCAGGGATGCACTGCAGGGCGGGCTTTGAGCAGGGAAGCCCTGGCAGGGATGCTCTACTCAGTGTGCTGAGGAACAGGGAGTCTGAGTGTGCTCAGACTCTCTCTTCTGCCAGGGCAGCCAGCCAGACCTTAGGACCTTGACCGCCCACACCACACAACCAGAGATCAGACTTCAGAAAGGAATCCAGCTGTAAGGAATAGTTAAAATCCTGAACAAGGTCATTACCTAATGCTTTATATGTTTATAATCCTATACACATAAATGAAAGATTGAAGAACCTCCCTGTGTTTTGGTCTCATAAGTAAGTATGGTGCTTTTGGAAATACCTCCTTCTGATAGGTAGGTAGAAGTCAGTTTTTTCCACTGCATCTCATGGTCAATTGCCCAAGTCAGACATGCCTAGGACACTAAGCTTGGACATGGCATGTTCTCCTGGATGGGAAAAATTCTGATGTCTCATCTGACCCAGAGACAGGATATGTCCCTCATCTAAGATGACTTCTCTGTCTTTCATGTTTAAAAAAATGCTCATTTTCTATGGGCTTAACTTAGGAGGAATAGATTGGAACAGTCCAGAGTTGGTTTTTTTCTTCTTAATTTTACATGTCTCTAAAAAGGAAAGTACAACGTGGTGGGAAAAGATTAGAAGTAAGGCTAAAGAAAGGACACTGAACCAGAACAGAGTTGACATTTCCTCTAGAGCGTAGAGAGGGTTAGTGCCAGTCTGTCCCATAAAATCTGTTCTCCAAGTCTTAAAAATAGCCACCAACCTAGTGTCATTTAATTGATTGAAGGAGTCCCATGTTTCATTATAGGCATGTATATTTTCTATGTCTGAGATAGATTTTATTTAAGAAAATTCATTTTTCAGAAGCTTATATTAAAGTCTACTAGGGGGACAAGGATATAGCTCAGCAGCACAAGTGCCTGTTTGGCAAGTCTGAGGTTGTAAGTTTGACCACCGGTACCAAAATAAAAATAAGATAAAATTTTAAAAAGTCTACTAGAGGTGCTCTAACATTACTGTCTCTATCACTAATAGCTAAATGAAGTCATTCAAGGAGTACCAGTAAATTTAGTAACTAGTTTCATGCATGATGTACAAGAAAACAGAAATAAAATGTCTCTTTTAAAAAGCATCATAAACTTATAACTTTAGATTTATCATCATATTAACTAAACTATATGAGACAAAGCAATTATAAGCAATCATAAAGAGAAATCAAAATTCAAGGCATAAAAAATTTTTACCTAAGTGAGTCCCAGTTCAGAGTCTATGAAACAAAAGTAAACTCTTACCTCTGTCTGATGATCTCAGTGTAAGATCTACACATGATATTGGGGAAAGAAATTCCCAACCTAACAGATGTCCACTATAAATTCATGTTCTCTAAAATGTATGAATAAATTTTAGGAACAATGGAGGTTAAGAACAGGATATATTTATTGAGAGAAAGAAGGTTTCTATCCAAGAGAGAGACAATAGGAGACTGAGTGGGTTGCCCTCTCTTCTGATGATTTACTCTGAATCTTGCTTTTACTCTAAAGGTTTTAGTATGAATCTTTGAATCTATAGTTTAACATAAATTAATATTTCTACCATTTATCCCTGTTGTCTCTTAAAATTATTATTGCCTTGAATTTTAATTGTCTCTCTATATATTCCACATGCTAACAAATACTATTATTGTTGTGTGATCCATATTCAGTTACATATATGCTCTCCCTGCCATTCTATTGTTTCTATTACTTCCTGAAATTTCCTTATTTATGTTACTGAATTAGGACCAGTTTTCTTCTATCCAAAGACTTGCCTTCGGTATTTCTTTTGGCATATATTTGTTGTTATCTTGACATATTCTCCATGTTTTTCTGTCCAGAAATGTCACTAATTTTTACCTTCATTTTTAAAAGATGTTTTTCTTTGTACAGAAATTTAAGATGAAATTTATTCTTTTTAGTACTTTAGGAAAATTATGCCACTATTCTATTGTTTCCAGCATTTGTGTTGCAGAAAATGTATCTTTTACTGTGTGTCTGGTTTTACAATTGACTCTAGTTTTAGGGTTCAGTGTACTGATTATGACATGTTTCAATAAGTTTCTTTTATAATTATATGACCTCCTGAATACTGCTTTTTCAAACTATAAATTGATTTCTGCTAATATCTCTTCATATACTACTTTTACTCTAGTCTTTTTTCCTTCCATTTGGACTCAAAATACATGCATGTTGAAAGTTTGTGTTATATCTCATATCTCTTTTTGCTTAGTTTGTTATCTTGTTCCTGGATTTGGTATTTTCCACAGTTGTGACCCAGATCATAACATTCCTCTTTAGTTGAATTATGTCTCTTATTAAACCTATTGAATTGATGCTTTAAATTTTAGTTGCCATTTTTTTTGGTCCTGCAATCTTCATATGAAGACCTTTGTCTTATTTACTATTTATTTCCACTTTTCTCTCTCTCTCTTTTTAATATTAGAAGTTGAATCCAGGACCTATGCACCAACCTACAATCCCAACCTCAGCCTTTTTTTTAAATTGTATTTTAACACAAGATTTCACTAAGTTGCTAAATTACCCAGGCTAATTTCAAACTTGTGATCCTCCTGACTCAGCCTCTCAGAGTGCTGGGATTCCAGATGTGGCCCACGTGTTTACCCTGTTTTCTTTAATACATTAACAATAACTTTTTAAAGTTAATAGCAGAAAATTCTAATCTTTGGATCAACAGCATGTCTAGTTCTCTTACCTATATTTAGGGATTTCACCTTTTCCCTGTCTAGGCTCTGGATCATGGTTTTGTGTCCCAAAAATTCTTCCATCTTAAGACTACAGTTAGAGGGAAAGGTGATTGGAACAGAATGAAAATCTGAGGTGACTTCAAGTTCCTTTTCAATCTTTGTATGTATTTTCCTATTTCTTACTGATTCTAATATGAAGGTCTTTAAGTCTATGACTAAGATCTAGTGTTTCCCATGTTCTTGTCTTCAATAAGTTCAGCTCCAATTAAAAAAAAATTAATGCCCCAAGGTGGTCAGAAAACTCTTTAGTTTTAGTGGTTTTTGGCTGTGCTGTTAGGCTTTTGCTTTACAAAGCTTAACCAGCAAATGGCTTGAAGGGATAACCATTCTTCAGCATTAACAGTTTTCAGTGTCCTTTCTGAGTGTTCACTCTGTCTGGAATATTGTTTCTCCACATCGCGCCTGTCTTAGCACCCCCAAACCCTGAACCCTGTGCCTATGTCCCTTTAAGTTTGCTTAAAACTTCAATGGCTTCTCTGCTGTCCTGTTTGTTTTCCAAGTCTGATACATTTTTCTGAGAATTTCAGACAGAAAAAATAGCTTGAAAAGATTTTTGTTTATGTTAGTTTGCTCCTCATCCCTCTGCAACCTAGATTCTCATGTTCTGCTTTATTCTTTTATTTCTCTGATTCTTTCACACAGAGTTTGCTTGTGTATTTTGTCCAGGTTTTAAAATTGTTCTTAGTGGGCAAATTTGTCTTCTGAAAGGCAAAACAGATGTCCATCTACTTGCATTTTCTTTTCTATAAATGCTTTATTTAACCATTGAAAAATATTTTAAAGAGTAACTATTGCTATTAACATTCATCACATGATGTATGTTTGGGAATTAGCAAGAAGCTGGCTAATTATATACTTTAGTAATTTATCATATTTTATCTTCCATTTGCATGAAGTATAACTACTGACTAGTTGTATTTAAACTTTGGAATTTTCAAGTGTATATGATAGTATTCAGATTAAGTCACATTAGTGTTATATTGGATGTAATAAAAATCTTTATTTTTGAAGATTTGCAACATGTATTTAAATTGTGATATTTGAAACTATTCCAGTGAACTTTTGAATTGTTTTCCTTCTCTATCCCTTATTTAATTATCCAGTGTCAGAAATTTAACTTAATTACTACACAAGGTAAAACTGAATTACATACCTCTTGATCACATTATGAATGTCTTATTACATTTAAAAAATGAAAAACCCTGTAATATGCTTTTATGCCCTGGTTCTGTATTCACTGAGGAACTCCAGCTGTTTGACCTGTGGTGATCCTATGCTTTAGATTTTGCTGATTACATTGATGTATCCTTGTTTTGGTGTATTAATTACTTCCTTGAGAGCTGTTGGACAATTTGAAGTACTGTGGACCTGGGGCTAATAAAAGAAGCCATTCATTATTCACTAGTAGCTGCACATGTTCTTTCCAAGCTGATGCAAGACTTTTTGCATCACTACTAAATAGGAGTGTGCATGTGTTTCAAATGGGGACTTTGTATGAAGCTGTTTACTAATTCTTTTGAGTGGTAATCAGAAATGAATACATTCAATGATGTTTTTGATTTAAATAAAGACTAAGATAAGTATGCTTATTCACATGGACTTTTGTGATTGTCTCATTACCTCACTGTATTAGATAGAGAAGAAAAGATAAACCAACAGAATGAATTAATAGCCTTTAGGTCAGCATTTCTCAGTATGTGTGTGAGATCTTGATATGTTAATACCTGTCGCAAACCAAAATGCTTCTTCAGTTAATTAAGTTGTGAAAATGCTGTCACAATGCTCATGGGCTTTTTAAAGTTGCTGAAGAGTCTCACACCAAGTAAAACTATTTAGTTAACATATTTTTTAAAAGTCTCTTTGACCATTTTTTTTGTTTCCTCTGAATACTTGACTGTATCTTGTGCTATACATGTTTACTATGGATATTAATGGGAGAGTGTGATCAGTCTTTATTAAATCTAGATTATGAAAGGAAGTATAGATTTAGTATAACAACACTAAATCTTCCAAAGCATGGTATGGGATGCCTATTTATTTAAATGCTTTTTAATAATGATTTGTATTTTTCAGAGTAGAAATAGTAATTCTTCTGTTAAATGTCTTTCTATGTATTCTATTCTTTATGGTAATTTTGTAATGTATAATTATTTTATTAATTTTTTGAATTAAATTTCAAATGTATTAAAGTGCAATAAACTGTTCTGTGTTTATCCTCTATTTTGCAACCTTGCTAAATTTGTGTATTAGTTAGACTAATCCCTAGAAGATTCCCCAAGATTTTCTCTATAAAAGATCATGTTATATTACAATAGAATTTTATGTCTTCTTTTCCAATCTGGATGTCATTCATTTTATTTTTTCTTATGTGTATTACTGACTGGAACTTGCAGTGCAATGTTATATAGAAGTAGTAGAAGTGGAGATAGATGTTTTAATTTGGATTTTGGAGTAAAACACTAAGTCTTTATAATTAACTATGATATTAGCTGGAATAGATTCAGCAGAGTAATACTGTATAATCCTTTTATATGTTGCTGAATTTGATTTGCATTGTTGTATTGAGAAATTTCACACCTATATTCTTCAGAGATATTGGTCTGCACTGTCTTTTTGTGGTGTCTTTTTCTGGTTTGGGTTGTTGAGCACCATAGACTAAATTTGGAAGTGTCTCCTTTCTTTTTATTTTTGTGAATTACTGCTATTAATCATTTTGAAAATTAATTTGGCAGGATCTAGCAGTACTGTCATCTGGGTTTGGGTTTTCCATTGTAGGCAGGCTAATTATTTAGACTCTTTACTTGTTTAACTCTATTCAGGTTGTCCATTTCTTCTTGAATTAATTTTGGTATATCTAGACATTTGGTTTTTGTATATCTAGACATTTGTCCATTTCATTTGAATTATCTAATTCTTACTTTAATAAACTAAGAAACCTCCTTTCTATTCCTTGTTAAGAGGTTTCAAAAAATTATAACAAAGTAGCAAAATTCAAATATTTTTCCATGTTGATTGAAATATCCTTTCTCTATTATATTAATTACACTATTGAATTATAATAATGTGTTCTGTACTACATAGCATTAGTATTCCTTAGATAAACTTTAGTTGCTAGTGGTATATTATTCTATTTTTTAAACATTCTACTGGGTGTAGTAAGCAAATATGCAATATTATTATATGTATGTTTATAAATAAAAAGAACTT
>PVJX010037583.1:0-16844 GCA_004027295.1 Dolichotis patagonum
TCAACTATATATTTGCATAATTAAGCCTTTTATCTCTTCATGGGGAATCAGAGGCTTTGTCTCCTGTTATGTGGATTTTAGGTCTCAGCAGGTAGATGGGAGCTATTTTTGGAATAAGGAAAAGCCTGAAATTACACTTCAACAATAAAAAGCCTAAACCTGAAAGTCAACCCAACCTTGTCTTCTACAATGATTGGCCGCAAGGATTGTTTCTGTCCCTACCTGATCCTGCTTCCCAGGGGAAGCTGGGGGTGCTCTTTTCCAGTATACTGCTCCAGGGCGGTGGAGCTTTGCCTTGAATTGAGAAAAGCTCTTCTACCTAACTCTCCCAGTATCTGATCCCTACCTTTTTATTCACTTCAAAGCTGTCAAAAATCTCATCTTTTCTTCTAGGGGAATTCCTCATATCTTTGTTTTTCAGGTTTCTATGTTCATTAAGCATTCCTGGGACTGTGTATGGTATTGTCTTTGTCTCAATCCTGTAGGGCACAGATCTGTCAGGTCCTTTCTCCCAGGGCAAGATCAGGAGAAGCCCACATCGAACACCAGAGATGATAGCTACAAGAAGAGGGGACTTCAAAGGAATGACAGAGGAGGGATGCATTCTTCCTCCAAAGGATCAGAGTTGAACATTGTGTAAGGAATCCCCAAATAAAGGGCAGCAGAAAAAAATATAATATGACTGAATTCTTTTGCTATTGGTTTTCCCTTCTGGCCTTCCAGTTTCTCTGTTTCTCCTTTAGCTATAGAAAAGAAAGAAAGAGAAAGAAAAGAAAGAAAGCAAAAGGCATTATTGCAAATCTTATTTGAGTAGTACCTTCCGCCCTTATCATCAGTTTCACTTTCCATGATTTCCATTATCCTCAACCAAAGTCTGAGAACTTTAGAGAATCCAGAAATGAATAATTCTTAAATTTTAATTCGCACAGCATTTTGAGTACTGTGATGGAATGTCACACTATTCCACACCACTCCACCCTGCATGTGGATCATCCCCTTGTCCAGTACATCTGCTCTTTATACCATTATTGACAGCTAAGTTAGGTAGAAATATTACAGGCAGTCAAACAGGGCTGGGCCCTCGAAGGAATCAAGACAAAAGTTGAAAACCAGCTTCAGGTGTGGCTGGAGATGCATCCATTGCAGGTCAGTCCTCAAGATAATAACAAAGAAGCAGAATTACAAAGTCTCCAAGGGATGAGATAAGTGATAACCTGGTCTACCAAAATCCAGATAAGCCTCAGTCACCTCAATGTGCAAACAAGAGCCCCAGATCCATCATCTACCTGAGAAGTTCTTTGTTCTTTCCATGTCTGCTAGCTATGTGACTTGCTTCCCCAATGAATCAATATTAACTAAGCAGCTATACTAATTACCTTGTTAGTTCATTGTAGCTGTAACCCACATTGTACCCACATAAGTTTCACTCTATAACATTTCCCTATAATGGAGGGCCCCATGCTGTCATTCTGGCAGGAGATTTCTATTTCTCAGTAAATATTTCCTACTCTTAACCTTTACTGCTCCTAGAATTCATTCTTTGATTTTAGAAACACAAACTTGGCATATCAGACATATAGCACATTCAGAATTATAATATTTCCCTTATATCATATTTAAAGGTCCTATATTATCCTTGTATCAGCTTGATCAGATTTCGATTTGCCCCAGCCATAATCTCCTGTCTCCCAATTGTCAATTGATGAATAGGAGGTTTAATCAGTGACAAATGAGCAGGTAGCATTGATACAGGGATGATATCAGAGCCTCCAAATATGATATACAGGAAATATAACTACCAATCTGCTGGATGTCTGATATGTCAAGTTTGTGTTCCCCAAAATAGAAGAATAAATGCTAAGGAAAAATGGAGGGTTAGAGCAGGAAATACTTATTGAGGAAAAGAAAAGCTTCTGTCTAAGAGACAGAAGGGGACCTGGAAAGTGGGTTGCTGAGAACCCTGTTTCTCAGAGGAAGTCTTATAGAGCAAAATCGTGAGGTGGGTATAAGGTGGGACAGAACCATGATCAACTAATAACATTACAAGTAGAGTCACTTAAGTAATATTGAGCCAGTGGGGAAGTAAGTCACAGTTAGCAAGTGTGCACGGACAGAACAAGGACCTTTCCTGGAAGGGGTGGGTCAGGAAGTCTTCTTGGCCTCCCATCCAGGTGACTGATGCCCATTTAGGATACCAATCATTACTGCATATCCCTACAGGAAGTATGTAGGTATAGTCATTTCATCTTTTTGATTTGTTTTGTGCCTCCACCCACAGCTGTAATGTAACTTCTGCACTGACTTCCTCAAGCCCTGTGTATAACATTTCTACCTAATTTAGCTACCTATAATAAAGCAACTGGCCATAATCTGTCCAAGTCTTGAGACCCAGAGCACATGCAAAGAACATGGAATCCAGAAGGACTTTTCAATTTCTGAACACTGTAAGTAGGACAAATCAGAGAAGTGCCATCTTCAGTTCTTCATTTACACTGGTGTGAAACCAAGCAAGCCTTTGATAAGAAAGTTTAAATGTGACTCCCGGAACACATGAGTTTTTGATAGGGCAAATGTTCCAATGCCTTATTTGACTAGGGAGAAGCAATCTAGGAATTCCATGTTATGGTTGATAGTGTGTCAACTTGAAAAGTTTAGAAGTTTAACTAAGAGACTCAGCCGGGAGCCAAGGTTCTTACTTTGTAAAAATCCCTATCCTGTGCGAGAGGAGGGCTATGCTGGTCCTGGGAGTAAGGGGCTAGTGTACAATATAAAGGAGGAAAAGAGATTTGCTCTCCCCTCTCTTTTGCTCTGGCTGCTTTTGCTGGCTGCTGCCTTCCAGTGTTGCCCCTGTACCATGCCACCCTGCCTTGGAGCCAGCTGATTGCAGATTGAAACCTCCACAAACAGTGAGCTAAATAAACCTTTCCTTGCTTCATTTGGGGTGTTGGGTATTTTGTCCCAGCAATGAGAGAAAAGTAACCAAGACATGTCAGATATAAGAGCTCCCAACCATTATCCTAATAACCTCTGGGCACTTTTTCACTAGTCCAATTATCATTGCGCAAGGTGTACTTCTTTTCTACCTTCAGTAAATGTGAATTTTCACTGTCTTTTCTGTGTGTCTTGTCTAATTCTTTGCTCAGGACACCAAGAACCTGGAAGAAATTTCTTCAGACCCAAAAGCTACATCAGTATTGATACAGTGTTGTTACTGTATCAGTTACAATATTGTTGTGAATCTCTCGCTGTGCTTAATTTATAAATTAAATTTTATTGCAGAGAAAATGCAGTATAAACTAAGTTGGGTACTGTCTGTGGTTTTGGGTACCCCCTTGGGGTCTTGGACTATATCATCTGAAGATAAATAAGGACTACTATACTGTCTTCCATGAAGATGGGCAATTGAAACATATCTTGGAGAAACATGCCATTGAATCATCTAAAATTAAATATGCTCTTTGTTGGGATGACATCACCCATTTCTGGATTCATCTGTGAGGCTAAGCCTTTCGCATCACACAAAAAAACACACACTCCAGAATTCCTTCTCCCCTAGGACCCCATGAAACAATACTCAACTCAAAAGAAATTCAGAAATGGCAAAGGAAGGTAAATTTTATCCTGCTTTCTTATCAGTTTTCAAGGATCCCAGGATTAAGTTCATATATATGTTGGGGGGGTACAAGAAACTATCACCAACTCAATGGAAAGAAACATCAAACCAGACACACTATTGGGGCACAATTATAATGTAAGAACACATTTATAAAAATAGCAAACTTATAGGTTATATTTAGAGAGCAATTAAAGGTCTCTGGCCAAGGTTCTGCTGAATTCAGCTGACCTTGGCAGTGTCTGAAGCCCAGCTGCCCACCTCTGATAAGCACTGAGTCGGAGTAATTTTCTATACCTTAAGGCAACCTGGGCTAGTCAAAGACACCTTTAATTATGCTCACTGCAATGGCACCCTCCCCTTGTTCCTGGAATGCTTCTATATTATGATAAACAATTCCTTTGTTTCAACAAATCTGTTCAAGACTAGCTTGCCTGTCAATATATGACTCAATACATGTAACCACTTGCTTTGTACCTCCCGCTTCTAAATTCTGTATAAATCAAGTTCTCTGTAAATTCAGGGCTATTGCCTTTGGCAACCACCCTGCAACAGTCTGCTGGTGTGAAGAGTCAACAGTCCATCAGCATAAAGATTGAATGCTGCCTTCTTATCTCCGCTATGTGAAGAGTCTCCCTTTCGGTTTGGCTTGAGAATTTTCCCACAACAACACAACGTTTCAAACACAGTGCACAGTTAGTCATTGCACTGCATGGTTCACTTCTCAGAAAGTTGCAGGTAGCTCCAATCTTGCCCATAAATCTCATGGTCTGCATTTAAGAGAGTTCTGCCCCTCTCCAGTTCTGATGACTCAATTACTGTTCAGGGCTCAGATTGCTTCCAGCAGGCTTCAATAGTCCTATATAAACTGAAGGAATCTTATTTTATTTGGAATTTTAAACAATGATGTACCTAGTGACCACTGATGTTTCACTGAACCAAACAGGAAAGGAGGGGGACTTCCTTTCTTTAAGAAAATATAATATTTTGTAGTTATGGTCAAGGATTTAGGAATATAAAACAAACAGCTCCTCCTGTTCCCACATTTCTGAGTCAACATTTTATGCAGAAATTGGAAATGGATTGCTCAAGGTGACATTGTAGTGGTGCAAATTAGACAGAGAGGCTATAGAGGCTGGAATTTCCAGGACAAGGTTAAGGTCATAATATTCTGACAAAGGAATTTAGTCTAGAAAATGGAACTCAGACTAAAACGTACTTGTACAGAATACTCCAGGACAATAAGAAAATCCAGTCAAGCAGCATGACAATTTGCCAGAGCATTTTCCAAGTGAAAATTAAGTTATAAGGAAAAGAAACAATAATTTTGGATTCAGATGTATGAATATCAACACCCAGAGAAAATTTTTCTAATGGTCTGTGTTCTATATCTTCTTGTCTCAACTCATTGCCAACCATATGTCACATAAACGGCCATGAAGGAGAAGGGAAAAATTGCAGACATTAATGTATTGCCACATCCGATGGTGTTTTCATGTAAGTATTATACAGAAACAATACACATACACACATGTATACACATCCATCCATCCATGTGTACATATTGTAAGTACATAAATTTATTTAGCAATCCTCACAACAACCCAAGACTTCTGTCTTTAAAAGAGTAAACTGAGGTACAGAAACAATTAGAGACTTTTATGAATTACCCAACCAGGATTGAAATTTAGGCAACATGATCTTTGCTCTACTGCTGCCTCAATGAGGAAGACTCCTCTCTGACAGGCTGACGAAATAAACCATCCAGAGTAGAAGTCGGGGAGTTTGCCAGTACTGTGAAGACCCAGGGCAGAATCTGGCTAAGAGGATCTAAAGGAAATTTTGAATATAATTGCAAATTGTCTCCATAATGATGAAGATGATAAAGACAAAGAGGCTGCTCAGCAAGCCCTCTGCCTTCAGCTTTTAGAGTGATTTCTCTGCATTCCATCCACCTTCCAGACACCTGCTCAGAGCAGCATGTCTGCAAGTAATTAGTCTCAAGATTTCAGTTCAGAGTAGGAGCCATTGCCTTTTACTATAGTTGTCAGACATTTGCAAAACTGTAAAGTGACTCCTTTCTTTTATTGTTCTCAGATTCCTCAGAGCATGGTGGAAGGTACTGATATGAGGTGATCACAATTTCAGCATTCCTGGGTCTTTGGTGATAATAATAGCTGACGGCATTAGAATTATGCCTTGTGTCATGGAACTAGGGCAAAACAGTAAGAATGAATTTGAAATATAGGTATAAACTCTAAGAGTGGTATCAGATATCCTGAAACTCAGAGTTTAGTAATACAGAATACAATAGAGGGCAGAAAAAGAAAAACAACACACATACTTCTAAAAAGCATATTTATCACACAAAAAGAGGAGGAAAAGGCCTTTGGTTACTTGGATAATATAATGTCAATGAGACAAACAAGGAAAGTAAAATGATTCTTCACTTTAATACTATCTTTTCAGTCACGAGCATCTCTCTCCTAAAAACATACAACAGAACTTGGTTAGAACAATATGGTAGGAGAGAAAAATGACAGAGTGGTGAGTGCCAGCAATGCCACTACTCCAGGAAAACTGCCAAGAGACTGGAAGACAGCCCAAAGAGGGACCACAGTGAATGGAAGACACCTGGGAACCATGGGGAAACTGACACAGGAGAAGAAAAATAGGATTCATTGCTGCAGAAGAAACCTCACTGCAGAAGCCTGGAGACCACGCAGTGCAGCAAGAGGGTCTGTGTAGCCAAACTGGCTACAGGAAGGCAGTAAAAACCACTTTGCTGCCCACTGACAAATGGAAACATGGCCAGTACCAGGAGAATCTTACGCATTTGGAGGAAGCAGTGAGAAGACTGTTTCTTGAGCAGCCGGCTCTCCACAGTCAAGTTTGTGAAAAAGCTAGAGTGGCACCCAGTTCAGAATCACTTGCAGAAGCAGATGAAGGTGGGCAGGGTTGCTGTTTTATTTCAAAGGTCTCTGGGGTTCAAACTCCAACAGCAGAACTGCCTGAGATTCACTTCACTGCCAACTTCTCTCAGTGGAATGAGAGAAAGACAGTCCAGAGAGAGTAGACAACTGGCAGTTGGACAGCAGACTAGGGGGAATTCTGCTGGGGCCACCCAGATTCCATTCCAGTGACGATCAAAAGCCAATGTCTTAGACCTAGTTACAAAGGACTGAAGGCAACCTCCTGCACTGTGACCAACACCTAAAACAGGCAAACAGACTTGGCTAGTGATGGGATAAGGGCACTCCCCCACCCTACCACCAACACATGAGAGGAGTCAGAGGAGGGGTCAGCCCCTCAGCCAGCAGGAACCCTACTGCAGACTTGGCAGGGTTACTCAATACAGAGGCCAGCTCTGACCAGGGAACTAACAGAATTGGGGGCACCAGAGAAATTTCTTTTTCTCCTCTTTCTCTTTCTTTCCTTTCTTTCTTTTGAAAGGGGGTTGTTTAGGTTTTGACCTTTATTGTTCAGATTGCTTTCTCCAACCTGCCTCTCCTCAATGGTCTTTGTTGATTTTTTTTTATATTTTCATGTGAATGAACATTGTCTCTACTGTTTTTGTTTCATCTCAATATTCTTTTGTTTTCTCCTTTGCTCTTTCTCTTCTGTCCTCTTCTTCAGCTTCCCAAAGTTAGGGTGATCATCCTATGTCCTTTAGCCTTGCTTCCACTATATTTCATTTAAGTGATTGCTTTGTTTTGTCTTTTTTCCTAGTAAATTTCTCTTCCCCTCAGTATAAAAACAGTCTACCAAGGGGAAACTTAATGCATGCATGTTGGATGTTGTTATATAGCTATAGATCATGTTTCTGTAGTTACAGATACCAGAGTTTATCAGTTTCCAGGCTGTGCTTGGATATTGTTAGCTAATTGTACTACTTTAACCAGAATGCCATACCCATTGTAATCAATTGTTCAGCCACATTGTGATAGTCTGGGGTCATAATCATCCCCATAGTTCAGTAACAAAGCACTGGTTGCTGAGCCAAACAGATAGCAATTTCTCATCCTTAATAAAGTGAGAAGATCTTAGGGCAGGCGCAAAAGACAAAGAGTCAGACACACCAAGAAGATACAGAAATAGACATTTCCTAGGAAAATCTTGATGCCAGTGATAAAACAACCAAAAAAAAAAGAAAAATACAAGCAATAACACAGAAAACAAATTAAAATTTAAAAAATAGAAAGTGACAAGCCCCATAAGCAAAATACAACCCCAGTCTTCCAGGTTACTTGGACAAATCGAGATACAAGAAAATCAGAAGCCACCCTCCTGAATTTTCTGGGATGACAAGCAGAAGTAAAAAGAAAGGAATATGAGCCAACAGAGGAAATCAGAATGTCCAACATAGCAAAGAAATATGAAAGATATTCAAACAGATATCCAGGAAATTAAAAATTCCATTGAAAGTTTGAAAATTCAAAAGAACAAAAGCAAAAACAGAGTATCAGACCTAGAAGACAGTATTGCAGTTAGTGATCACAAAATGAAACATCTATTAAAAATAGCAAGGGACCATGAAAAAATAATCCAACAAATATAAGATGATGCAAAGAACAACATAAGATCAGATTCAATGAAAAAATAGGATTCAACACAATGAAATAAAAAACCTCTTCACAGAAGTAATAGCAGAAACTTCCCAAGTATAGGAAAAGAATTTGTCATGCAGATAAGTGAGGCATATAGAACTCTAATTAGCCATAACCAAAATAAATCTACACCAATGCATATGATAATCAAGATTTTTGAAACTTAGCACAAGAATGGAATATTAAAAGCTGTTAGAGCAAAGAAGCAAATCACCTACAAAGGAAAGCCCTTCAAAATCACAGCAGACTTCTCAACACAAACTCTTAAGCCAAAGAGATCATGGAGAAAGTCTCTAAGGTCCTGAAAGAAAACAACTTCCAACACAGATTTATGTATCCTAAAAAATTATACTTCAGAATTAATGGAGAAATAAAATACTTCCATGACAAAGAATAACTGAAGAAATTCACGAACACCAAAAAAAAAACTCTACAAAGTTTTATGAAATATATTCTAGAAAGAATTTTTTTACAAAAGACTAGAACTCCAAGAATACCAATAGAAAGAAGCCAAGAGGCAAGGGAAAGACAGAGAACTACCAGCAGGAGAATAATATGACAAGGACAAGTCAATACATATCAGTTATAACAATCAATGTAAATGGTCTCAATTCACCAATCAAAAGAAACAGCCTAGAAAAATGGATCAAGCAAAAAGATCCAACAGTATCCTGTTTTCAAGAAACACATTTAACTCAAAAAAAATAGACTGAAACTCAAAGGATGGAACACAATACTCCATGTGACAGGAGCCCAGCAAAAAAATCATGGGTTTTACAAATTGTGCTGCTATAAACATGGGTGCACATATATCACTGTGGTATGATGTCTTCAATTCTTCTGGGCAAACACCCAGAAGGGAAACAACTGGATAGAATGTAACCTCCAGTCACAGTTTTTGACGATTTCCACAGTGGTTGTACCAGTCTACAGTCCCACCAACAGTGGTGATATATGTACACTCATATTTTATAGCAGCACAATTTGTAATAGCTAAATCTTGGAAGCAACTCAAATGTCCATCAACCATAGAATGGATAGAAAAAATGCAATATTTTTATACAATGGAGTATTATTCAGCTATAAAGAAGGATAAACTTGATGCTAAATTTTATAAGTGAATGGATGTAACTTGAGACCATACTCATAAGTAAAATAAATCAGACTCACATGTTTAAACATAATATTGTCTCCCTACTGTAAAGACTAAAAGAGTAAATAAGATCCAAAATGCACAACAGATATTGTGAAAGGGAAAGAAGAAGAAACTGCTTAAAAGGAAAGAACAACTGGGATAAGAGAAAGGAGGAAAGAAACACTAGGATAAAGAAAAGGAGAAAAAAAAACGGGAAAAATTATATATGCATACAACCCCCCCTTCTGTTGACATAGTCTAGCAGTCACTGTCCTGATCAAGAAAGCTGACAAGCTCACCTTAGACTGAGACCTAACTGTCCAGGTGCCACATGCTGTACTGGGATAAACTGTACTAAAAAAGGGACCCCATGACAGATGCTGAGTACACCCTCTTTATGGATGGAAAGCTGTTAGGAATGAATTCCAGCAGGCTAGATATGCTGTGGTCACCTCGGACAAAACTATTTTGACCAAAACTCTCCTAAGGGATAATCTGCACAGCAAACTGCTTCCTGCTGCTGTTTGGAAACCTGCCACTAACAGTGCAAAATAATCCTGCCCACTGGCCTAAACTCCCTCTTAGGATCCAATTAACTGAAGCATCCATCCCAGTCAAAAACAAAAAAACTTTATCCACTATTCCCAGAAGACTAGAGCCAGACTTGTGCTGACGATTTGTTCTGTAAGCTCCAGCCACAATGCTGACACCCACACCCCTGCAGCCAGCTCAGGCTTCAGCATCTGTGTCACTGGCCCTGACCTCATGCGTTATAGTTGATTCTCCCTATTTAAAGATACATAGATAGATTACACAAAAATAAAACATTACCCTACACAGACAGCTTATAACCAGTTAACATACCAGCTACCTCTGTAGACATTCCTGAACACACACATATAACCCAAGTACGTATTAATTACAAGTTTCAGAAACCCAGCCTTAGATCCACTGAAAAACTTACCTGGGCAGCTCCCCTGAGGCGCACTCTGAAGCGACAATGCACACTGACCAGTCCATGCCCAGCTGGAGTCTGAGCACATCACTCACAGGATTGTTCCATATCTATTCCCCTTGACCTTTGTGTCTTTTTGCTGTTTACTCCAGTCCTTGCTTCTCTGCTGCCCCTGCTAACTATGATTTTTGACCTAAATTCTATAGATAGTTACTCCAAGATAATAAAATAATCAATCAAGCACTTGACCAAAATTCGATGGGTATCCCTCTAACTGCCTTGCCAGAATAATGTTACAGAACAGAAAGACCTAAATTGTGTCTCTTTCTAAAAAGCAGTGTAGGGAAAAACTCTGTAATAAGACACTCTTGGGGAGCTTGGCTAGGGCCCATCCTAAGATCACTGACAACCCTAATGTTACTGCTTCCACTTGGGCCTTGTCTCAAAAGATCACATATAATATGCCCAGCAAAGATTTGCCCGGGAAACTAAAAGAGGGAAAGTGTGTCCCCTCCCCAACCAGTGTACTTCAGTTTCTTTGTCAGGTAATAATCCCTATTCCAGTTCTGGTTGCTTCTGTCTCCTAGAAACAGCTGGTCACTGTGATGCACCTTGTAAAAACAAATTCTCAATTGACAAGCTATTATGCCTCTGTGCTTTCTGCTTTCCTATCTCGTATAAGCCCTAGACCACCAGAGATCAGGGCCTGATATTTTGGGAATGACCTCATCAGTACCCATCAACATAAATAAATCCACCTCCAAATTCTGGGTATAATTTCAGTATGTCTGCTTGCCATTGCAAAAGTACTCTGAAAAACAAGATCAAAGATGGTATCAGAAAATAGAAAATTATCCCTTCCCCTTGAGTGGAAAGGACTGACGTAGTGAAGCCACATTCCCAAAATTTTATACAGATTTAATGCATTCTTAATCAAACTGCCATTAAAATATCTCACAGAAGTTGAGAAAATATTTCTAAGCTTCATTTGGAAACAGAAGAGATCAAGAATAGCAAAAACAATGCTGGGCAACAAAGCCAATGTAGGCAGCATTACAATTCCTGATCTGAAATTATACTACAGAGCTACTGTGTTAACAACAGCATGGTACTAGCAAATGAATAAAAAAACAGATTTGAGGCAAATAAAAGATGCACAAACAATTTCAAACACACTCATTCACCTTATCTTTGACAAAGGGGCCATACACATGCACTGGAAGAAAGATAGCCTTTGATAAACGGTGCTGGAAAAACTAGCTTTCCACATGCCATGTCTATCACCAAACACTTAACTAAAATCCAAATACATCAAAGATTTAAATACTAAAACCAGAACACTAAATCTGCTGAACAAGAAAATATGTAGAATTCTTGAAGATGTGGTATGGGCAAGGATTTCATGAACAAAATTCTGATGGCAAAGAAAATACTACAAAGAATCAACTGGCATCTCATATTATTAAAAAGCTTTTGCACAGCAAAATAAATAACCAACAGAGTAAAAAGACAATCCACAGAGTGGGAAAAAAATCTTAGCCAATTGTTCCTCAGACAAAGCACTAATATCTAGACATGATGCCCCTTTAAGAACTAAAGACAGACTACTGAGGAATGAGGCAAACTGCTCCACACTGGGTCAAATGCAGGTGCATACAGCAAATTTTGTTTAAAGGAGCATTATTAGGGATATGTAATGCCCGTGATTATTTTTTGGAAGTTTTTCTATTGGTGAATGAACTTTAATTTTATGAAGTTTATTATATTAAACAATATCTACTTAACAGTGAAATAAAAAATCAATAAAATAAAATACCAAAATTTTAATAGGTAATGAGCATGTAGATCAAATACCAACATTTTCTACATCAACTGTTTATCTACTTGCAAGATCTAAAAAATAACAGCATAAATAAATCCCTATGTGAGCTACAGTGAAAATACAAACAAAACTCTACACAGGAATGACCTTTGCTTCAATTATCACACCTAAAGCAATTTTCACCAGTGACAACAGTGTGTTTCAAGCCAGGCATGCTGGTACATGCCTGTAATCCCAGTACTTGGGAGGCTGAGGCAGGAAGATCCATGAGTTTGAGGTCAATCTAGGCTATATAGTAGGTCCAGGCTAGCCTGAACTCTCTCACCTTCCCTTTTTGTCAAGAGCTTCCTGTTATATTATACAACGTGCACTTAACAGAAAAATGAAATGTCAATAAAATAAAATATCAAATATATACTGGGGTTTGGGGGGTTGTTTTGTTTTTGCTTGTTGATACTGGGGATCGAACTCACGACCTCATGCTTGCAAGGCAGGCGCTTATGCTGCTGAGCTAAATCACTGGCATATATACTGTTTAGAATAAACATCAACATTTTCTACATTAACTGCTTATTTGCTTACTAAATCTAAAAAATAACAACAGAATAAATTCCCTATGTGAACTACAATGAGAATACAAATAAAACTACCACAGAAATCATCTTTTCTTTGATTATCACACCTAAGGCAGTTTTACACTTGGGAACAGCATGTTCCGTACAAAAGTGCCCCTTGCAATGATAGTATTTATGCTTTGCTTCCCTGTCTTCCTTGGCAGAACATACATGACATACTGATGATCTTCCTATCTTTACAGGAGTTTCATGTGATGTCTCACCTGTCTGCTCACCAGTCTGCTTTAGAATTCTTTAGAGGAGTTCTTTGGGCAAATACACGTTGTTCTCCTCTGCTGTAGATGATCATTTATCAAATCTAGTCCCAATTCTCTAAGAAAATTTCTTTTTGATATTTCAGGCTTATTTTCTTTATAAACTATGAAAATATTTGTTCCTGATATGTTTAGGATCCATCAGAACACAAACATTGGCCAATAATCTGTGTTCTGGGTGACATCATATTTATTGAATAACATCAACAATATCTATTCCACCTTTCATTTTGTTGTGAAATGTGACCATTTCTGGCTTCGTTTGTGTTAAGGATTCATTATGAATATTTTTGTATCATTGATTAGGCTTTTGAGACAAGGCATTGCTTCTAATCCATGGTAGCCTTGAAGTCACTATGTAGCACCAGCTAACCTTGAACTCACGAGATTCTCCTGCCTCAGCCCCATCAAGAGCTGGGATTACAGGCATGTACTACCCTGCCCAGCTTCACTATCAATGTTACTATCCTAGAGTAATGTTGACAGTATCAGTACCACTTTGTTTTCTTCACCATATAGGAGGCCAAGGTTACATCTTTCTGAAATACAAAGATTGCACTATACACTTCTTTATTGTGGACTTGCAACATTTTTTCAGGAATCTCCACCTTGTTCTTGTGAATCGTTCCTCTGTTGGTCAACTGGTGTTTTTTTGTTAGCAAATGTAACATCAATGAGTAACTCATGAACCAGTTGCCAAATATGACATTAGGGTTACTTTTTGAAACAAGTTCAACAATCTGTTCACAATGTGGTATGTCTTATCACTGCACAAATAAAGACCTGGTGGCTGAGTTTTAGGACAAATTTCTGAATTCAAGGTATAAAATGTCTTTGTGTATACAGAACCTATTTTTGTTACAATATTTGGTAGGTTTATCTGGCATATATTGCTGAAAACTTCAACAATGAAATAATTCAAGTTGTTTGTCAATTGTCAAGTATTCAGATGGTATATAAATTGCTTGACAGTTTGAAACAAAGCTTTCAAACAATTTGAGTGTATAGCAGCCAAATTGTTGGATTTTTTTTCTTTCTTGATGGGTCTTTTGCTCATCAAAATGTAGGCAATTTTGTAACAAGTCAAATCTCTTGAGTATCATTATTATTCTAAAAGTCTCAGTGCCACATCTCCATAAATCACTTCTCCAAAAATCCTTTCAATTCTGACAATTAGAATGATAAAGTCCTGCTATGAAGGCTCTTAGTTCAGATAGCAAGATGTCATGATGAATATATTTTTGGGTATTACTATTGATGCATACAAAATGTTTTACTTTTGTGTCATTATAGGTGTATTTCAAAACATCTTGTAACGTATGGTCCATTAAAGACAGTTTCAACACTGAATCACAGTGTCACCATTCTGTCCAAAAGTTTCACCTCTAGCAAGAATCTAATGACATTTTCTGACCTAGTTTTAATGGATCATTCAGGTCTGCATGCAACTTGTAGTATTTTGACTAGTCAAATATTTATTTACATTCCTGTTTTCTTTCCCATCTGAATCAAGTTCTTCATTCCATACTTTTCTTTTATGTCTCTATCTATTATATCTCCATTTGTCATATGTGTCATTTTTTATTTTAAAAAGAATAAAACTAAACAAAATAAAACAGAATAAAGCCAATCAAAACAAAACAATGCAAGTGATACAGATGTCCAAACAAGATAACAGGAAATCAACAAAGGCTACCATAATATATCTTGCTATCTTCAAAATAACTGCCATACAATCAGACATAATAAAATCAAACAAAACAATAAAAATTATACAGGACTTCAAAATAAGACAATAGGAAATTAATAATGGCTACCATAATGCCTCTTGCTATCTTCAAAATATCTGTCCAGACCATCAGACATGGGCGTGTAAAATTAACCAAATAATACAAGAACTAAATTGCTTCTTTACTTCACTTGTGATAATTTCAAATTTCAGGTGTGGGATCTCTAATTTCTACTATGTTCTGTGTGGCCTGGAGGTCTGAGATTATATTTTGCTCCTTTGTCTTGATGTATTTCTGTGTTCCTCTGAATCAGTCCAGTGCTGCATCCCTGGTGCTTCCTACATTGGCAGCCAGGCTCTTGGTGTAGTGGTTTGGACTAGGCACCTGGATTCCTCCGATCCAGTGTTCCTGGAGTGCTGGAGAGGCATGAGAAGGTGGTGCACCAATGCTCCCCCGACAGTGGGGCCGCGGGATGTGGCTGGTTCCCCAGGCTGGTACGAGGTTCACTGGACCTCTTCAGGTCATTGACATATGGCCTCAGGGCATGGTTTCTTCTTATGCAGTCAGTTTGTACACAGATTTGGTGCAGCTCTAATATTTCTTTGCTGATTTTCTGTCTAGTTGATCTGTTTCTCTGTGATGATGGGGTATTGAGTTCTCCCATCACAACTGTGTTATTGCTTATTTGATTTTCCATGTCTACCAATAACTGTCTTATATAGTTGGATGCTCCTGTATTAGGTACATATATATTTACGATTGTTATGGCATTTGTACTGTCTCCAGCTTTCTCACTGGCCCCAATCAATCTTGTGTTATTCTTGTTTGCTTCATCTTGTAGCTGTTGGATTGATTTCTCATGGTCTCTTGGTGTGTGTGTGTGTGTGTGTGTGTGTGTGTGTGTGTGTGTGTTGGGGATTGAACTCTAAACCTTGTGCTTGCCAGGCAGGTACTTAGGCCATTGAGCTAAATCCCTGACTCTCTTACTATTTTTAAGATATCGTTCCTTTCAGGACCACCACCTGCAATTCAGTCTTCAAGATCTAAAATTCTATCCTTTCCTTCATTCAATCTGTTGCATATACTTTCAGTGGAGGTTTTAATCTCCTAGATCTCTGTTTAGATCTGTCTCATGGATTTCTTTTCTCTCCTATATTGGGCATTTTTTCCCCATCTTTTTCTAAGCTCATCTATTCTTTTATTTGTGTTTTCACTAGTGTCTTTGATTTTAAACATCATTTTTTTTTGTATCTGAGAGACCATTTTCTCCATAGCATTTTTCCACTTGCTTTTTCACTTCTGTTGTAACTATTTCAGAAAGTTCCATGTTTGACTTCCAACTTCATCCATGTCATTGAGTTCCAGGCCTGTCCTGGGTGGGCCGGGGGTTTGGGGGTACACCCTGCCTCTGCATCTTACCATTCTCCACCTTCTCTTTTTTCTTTTATTTTGTCTTCTGTGTTGATGGCTGCCGATCTCCCATGATATATAACTGTACCACTAGCACTGAAGTTTCACTCAAGGAAGAAAGAAGATGTCATTCCTCCTAGACATCACCCAGATATAGTTGGTTCTTTATAGTTAGCCCAAGAACTTATTTTCTTCTGGTGTTGATATTTCTATGATAGTATTCATGTTAGATCCCAGAGATATGCTGAGTATGGAGCTGATCTTGGCCTCCGGGTATGGGGGCTGGGACTGGTCTTCTGTCAGTGGAATTCTTCAGAGTCCAACTGTTGTCTCCTCACTGCTGCTTTGGACGCTTCCATGTTATTGGTCTTGCTGATTACTTCGCCCTCTAAAAGCGTGTGTGCATCTATGCACCACGCTGTCACCCTGGGTCTTGGGGTTCCCATTGGGCTTACACTTTCCCAGATAGCCATGCCATCCAGGTAGGTAATGGAGGTGGTCTGGAGCCCAAACTCACTGTCTTCCAGTTGGCCCACCCTCTGGGATACAATGGAGGGCCGCAGAGTGCAGACTCACTGCCTTCCAGCCGGCCCACCCTCCAGAGTACAATGGAGGGGACACAGTGCAGACTCACTATATTTGTCATATCTTGCTAACTTCTTTGGCTTACGTGATCCAAGTCA
>PVJX010037584.1:0-16901 GCA_004027295.1 Dolichotis patagonum
TAAAATATAAATATGCAAAATAAATCTCCTAAAATATGTGAAAAAGTGATTAATAACAATGTTTTGGTGAGATACTTAAGAATGAGCTAATTGCAATGATTTGAAGGAGTTTGACACTAGTGATCAAGCTTAAAAGATGTGTAGAAAACTTTGTATCCTACCTTGTAAACAGAAATTATATTCTCTATAGCCCAACAAGTATTTTATTGTTTTTCACCCCAAAATAAGTAGATTTGTTTCTAAACACTAGTATTTAGATAACATTTTTCTATCTCCAAGATTTCTTTGTATTTTAGTTCAGTATTTTCTGCTTTTTAATTTTTATTATTTCCTTCCATTTATTTATATTTTATGTTCATTCTGATTTTCTTTGACTAGCTTCCTAAATGGAAGTTTTTAGCTCATTAACTTGCACTATTTTTTGTTTTCTAAAGATTTACATCTAAGGATATTTATATATTCTTCTTTTTTAATTTTTCTACCTCTTTGTAGCATGTTAAGGATGATTTCTTCAGATCTTTTTTCTGATTCACCAAATCTATGTTCAGCCTTAGTTAGTCTATTTCATAGTGTTTCATTTGTAATGCTTTATTTTCCAATTCTAGAATCTCCCACTGACCTTTTTCATAATATCTAGGGAGTAGTCTCAAGTAGGACCTGTGTCTGTTTTGAATTGTGTTGTGGGAAACATATTCCTGCACGGGCCTTACTTACTTGCTGCTAGGGTAAATGATCCAGCCTAGAACTAGCATTATTCCAGGTCAGAAGGCAGTAGACTGCAACTTTCAGCTAAAAAATCCACTTTTGTTCTAGTGTTTTATCTGCACTGGTGGCAGTCCTTGTTGGCATTAGCTCTGAACCTGACCTACAACTTAGTGGGACTCTTGAGAGTTGCTATTCACTTTTAAAATTTTATGCTACATTTCATTTTTTCAAAATAATACTATTTTGTGAATCAGACACTCTATTATTATGTAGTGGTTTCCACTGCCTTGGCCTGTGAAACTTAAAATCTTAGGATATCAATCTCACAACTGTTATAAATCTCTATTGCATAGAATTCCCCAGGCCTTGTTTATAACCTTGCTCTGCAGGAGCGGAGCAATGAATAATTACATTCGTGACAACTATTTGGGGGCTACAAGATACAGAGGGAGGATAGAAAGACAGATGAAAGTCATGGCAACTAGGATGTCTATCTTAGAATGGAGTAAGCATTCTTCTTTATGAATTTTATTTTTGTAACACCTTTAAACATTTAAAAAATACTTATTTTAAGTATGTTTTCAGATTTATGGCATGATCTCTTGCTCTTTGTAGGTGAAATCACCATTTTTTCTGTCTGCTGAGTGCCTCTCATGGTAGAAGTTTTCCTTGGTATATGTTGGTGAGTTTCCTTTGTGAGTGTTGTTATTTTTGAGTGAGCTCATTTTGACTAGAGGATATTTTTCTCAAAAGTCCTCTGCATTCCTCAAGTTGCGCAGTCTTCCTGAGGTGTTTGCACCTTAGGTGGTTGTGGGCGTTGGAACTCTGATGATTTTCCCCACCAGCTCCTGGGACACGTGTTTCATTCTCTATCACAACTCTGGACAATGGTAGTTTTCCTAGATTTTATTCAAGGGTAGAGTGCTTTTCCTGGCTATTATCTGGATCATTTATCCTAGCAAAACTCTAAAATATCTTTTCAGCTTTGAGCGTCCTCAAAGGCCACTGGCCTTCTTGCTCAGCTCCATGACTTTGGATATGAGTTTCCTCTTTGTTTGTGGTACTTGAATTTTTCATTCTCTTCCTTTTAGGCTAAGCTGTATGTTTCTATTTTTTAAACATATTTTATATATTTGGAACAAGATGGAAATTTCAGCATCACCTTTTTGTGCTAATTAGGCAAAAAATTTGTTTATAGAATATTTGCAAAAATGGCTCTTAGTCACAAATACAATCTACAAGTAACATTGGTCAGGTAGTAATAAGAACTGCAAAGATGAATAAAACTATAAAGAGGGCTAGGACATTGTAGGGATTTGTTATGGTTTAGGTCTCAAATGTCTTGCAAATATCTAGTGTTCAGAGGTGGATTGCTGAGGGTATAAACCGGAAGTCTTTTCCCTGGTTCCTCCCTTCTTTCTCTGCTTCTCAGATGCTATGAGGTGAGCAGCTTTGCTCCACTCTGCCCTTTTGATGACTGGATTGAACCCTCTGAAGCTGTGAGCCAAAATAAGCCTCTCCTTTAAGTTGTAGTGTTGATTACTTTGTTCCAGCAATGGCAAAGCTACTAATGCAGGCTTACTTCAGTGGGAGGTCATGAGAAGACTCTGAGAAGGTAGTGTGTGATCAGAGGCTTGGCTGAGGCAAGGAAGTGAGACACCTAAAGAGGTCAAGTTGAATGACAGCACTTGCAAAGATGTTGAGGCAGAGTTGAGCTTGATGTGCTTAGAGAATGGCAAGATATCCAGTGTCACTAGGGAAACAAGAGTAAGGCGGAGTGGTGGGAGATGAGGTTGTAGAAACAAGAAATCGTGCAGAGCCATTCCCAGCCATGATGGGTTGGGAATTTGGACTTTATTCTTGTGTGAGTGGCGGTCATTTGAAAGGTTTTTAAGAGAGGGGTCATTTGGCTCTATTTGTGCTTAGGGCATTCTTATTGCTGTTTTGTGAAAGACTAAAGCGAGTTGAAGATACAGATATTCATTGGGAAATTTTCTGCATCCTCTGGGCAAATGGTGATGGTGGCTGGGGACAGGATGATGCAGTGGGAATGGTGAGAAGTGACCAAATTCAAGATGTGTTCTAAAGAGACATTTGACAGGCTATGGGGCGTTAAGGAAATGGGTGCAATCAGGGTAACATTTTGATTTTTTTTTAATAAACAGCTCTAAGTGATTGGTGATGCCATTTGCTGAAGTTGGGAGAGTAAGTAATGCAGAGTTCAGTATGTGCCACGATATAGCTGAGATAGATGTCAGATATTCAAGTAGAGATATCCAGTAGACAGTTCACTAAACAAGTCTGACACTCAGTAGAGACAGGGTGGAACAGAGAGCTATGTTTAGAAGCCATCAGCATGTGGCTTTGTAATCTATGGACTGCATGAAATCACTTAGGGAGTAAATGTTAAATATAAGGTGTCCTTAATATGGATCTCCAAGAGATCTATGGATAGAATTCCAGATATCTGTGAACTTAGATTAAAAACTATATCCTTATTGTCATTAGCCTTTAACTGAGAATTAGCATTTCTTACTTTATGAATGTGGGCTACAAACCATAGCAGTATTTACAATACCTGCGATTTTGTTCTTGATAGATATAAGTGGTCTTTTATGTCACATTATAGTTATTACAGATGTCCTGAAACACTGTTTTTTGGAAGTTTATCACTATTACTTTGGGAAATCACAGTGGTTATTGAACCTACTTCATGATCTTAAAATTTGATGCATTGAAAAATTGTGTCATAAGCAGTTTTAGGAGTATTTGATGACTATATGTCAATGTAATTTGTTTTCTTTATAATTAAAGATATTTTACTGTATGCTTTTATATATATTCTAAGAAAGGGATTCAGAGGCTTCTCACAGTGTAAAATCATCTACTGCACAAAAAGATTTATGAATATCTGGTGCAGATAAAGAAGAGAGCAGGGAACCCTGAACCTAAAGCCCTCCTACATTCAGTGGTTATGCAGTGGAGAAAGAACCAGAAAGTCAACTGATTACATTTCCTGTAACATATAGTGCAAATTCTTAAATGGAGACTAGCTTTTGTTCTAGAAAGAAAAATTTAAATGTACATGTTTGTACATCAGAGGTCATTGCCTATGAAATATTAGAACATAATATACTAGGAAACTTGAAAACCAAAAGAAGAAATATTTCAAGTAAGAAGGGATCAATCATGTAAAAAATGGACTCTAGAATTTGGCTAAATGGGGATAATATTCCTTTAAACTCAGTAAGAGCAAGTATGTGATAGCTAACTGTGGTGTGTCTAGATTATGGACTTATTGAAGAGGGAAGAATCACTCTGGGGGTGGTGGCAGCAGCCATAGGGTTGTAGTCTGGATTGAATAAAAAAGGAAAGAAATCTTACTTCAGAGGATCTTACCATTGCCTTTGGAGAGTCATCACCCGGCTTCCAGCGCAGAGCTTTGGCTTCCTGATAAGGACACACAGGCCTCTGCAGAGGGCTCCGGCCTCTGACTTCTGGCTGGAGTCTCAGTTTTCCAGTTCGCTTCTGCGCTCTTCCACACCTGACTGCAGGCAGTCATTATAACCCTCTTTGTAAATCCTTTATGTCTCATAAATATTTTTATATTAAATTTGTTCCTCAGTGAACCCCAACTGATACATAGTAGGTTCTTCTGGAGACAAAAACCTGTTGTGGGCAGAAAAGAGGATGAGAGATAAGGAGTAAAGAAATCACATTTAAAGGATCCTTTTGGAGGACTTTTGCTATAAAGGAGAGCAGAGAAATTTAGAGGAGTTGGAAGGTGACATGGAGTCAATAGAATATATTCTTTCCTTTCACATAAAGATGGATGATATTATATTATACTGATGGTGACAGTCTAGGAAATTGGTGACGCAGCAGGTAGAATGGATCCTTGAAAAGGAATTGGGATGCTAGCCATGGAGGGCTGGGTTTTAGACCGGAGCAAGAATAGTTCATCCATTAGAGCAGAAAATCAGTCAGTGGTATAACTTAGGTTTGCATGTGTGTCTTTTCAATGACAGCATGGAGCCCACGAACTCAGTGTGTAGGGGTTTAGGAGGTTTAAGGATAGGAGATCTGATTTTGGAGTTTATGATGCATGTAGGAGAACAGGTAAGTGATGCCAAAGTTTTGCCAGTTCTTTTAATATGAACTTCTAGGATACTCAGTGTGCCTAGTTGTGAAATTTTTTCTTAAGACAGTTATGGAATAGGCAGAGTAAGTTTGGGGTTGGAATTTTTTTTTCAGGTAACTATAGAGAGACGTGGAGATTGCAAGATCAAGAGACTATATGGAGGAAGTAATTATGATGATGGTGTCAAGGCCAGGGATTTAGCTTAGCGGTATAAGCGCCTGCCTTGTAAGCACGTGGTAGTGAGTTCGATCCTTGGTACCAAACAAAAAAAAGTGATGGTGTGGGCTCTAACTTGGGGGGGTGATGGAGTTGGGGACATGAAGAAAATAATAGACTGTGGACAAATGGCAGGAGCAATGAGATTGAAATATTAGTGGAATGGGAGTATTACAGATAAGAAGATGGATAAATAAGATGTAGGTATCACAGAGCATCGTTCTGGAGATCTGTAGTGAGGAGACAATACAGATATTGGCAGTGCCAAGTCCCATAGGAGTGATTAAAGTGTGGGAGACTGAAGCAGAGACAGATACTGCTAGAAGTGACAGAGTTATGGCACAGAGGTGCAGGGCAGTGAGTGAAGCCCCTGCATGGACGGTGAAACCATTGAGAAGAGAAGCTTCGGTGGGGGAGAGGGAAAGGCAGGGCTAAGTCCTGAAATCTGCCAGGTGTGAGCTGGGCTGCCGGGAGGAACTGCTGACGGGAAATCCTGTTGGCACATTGACTGCATGTTCTGAAAGAGCAGGGAGAAATTATTTGGAAGTGACAACCTAAAAAGTAAAAAATGTAATCGCAATTTATAAAAATAAAATACAAGTTAATAAAGATAAAATCTGATATTAAATAGATTGAATAAAAATAATGTAAAAGGTATGCATGCAATGAGAAATAGACTACAAAACACCCCCAAATAAATCAACCTTTGCCAAGAATAATTAAAGAAAAAAAGTACAATAGGGAAGAGAAAACAAATATATTCATAGATGTAGAATAGAGGAAAAGAATGACATGAATGTATTATATTTAATTTTCTGGAAATAATTAAAATATCTAGTAGAAATGTATGATGCCCTAACAAATTATCAGCTAAAACTGATCACACAGGAAGTAGATAACTAAATAGGTTAATCAGCATGCAAATGTGTATAAGGTAAAGATACACCATTAAAAAGGCAATGCCGCAAGTGATTTTATAGGTTTTTAAAAACAGCCTCACATGAGTCAGTTTCTAAATTGCTTAAATTATCCCAACTCCAGCACAAAAGGAGGAAGTTCACAGGCACATTTTATGAAGGTGTCATCACCTTAATGCTAAACCTTGATGTAGTTTGAGAAAAGAAAGCAGAGAAAAAATTAACTTACAAATAAACATTGAAAAATTCCGAATAAAATATTAGCGGGATTGGTATTCTGAGTGAGCAAGATTCATAAGATGCTTTCAGTAAGTAACTTACTGTTTGTGCTAGTTTCCTTTGCCCCTGGGCTAATGCACAGGAAGTACCCTGATTTTATAGCCATTTCACATAACAAAAACTACTTGTGTCACGACTCTCAAGGACAGTCTACTCTCTGTGGTTAACATTTCCACACTCGTATAATAACAAAAAGTCTTCAAGTTCATATTACTCCCCTGGCTAGCCGGGACGCCCCAGCCACCTGCCGCAGAGGGCCATGCTGCCAGAGGCACCATTTCTGGCTGTTTTCCTGCTTTCTGATTCCCCTTCTTCCCCTCAGTCACTTCCACTCTGCCATCACAGAGCGCTTTAGCCAGATTTTTACCCCCTGGATTTCTCAGTGAACCAACCACTTGTTCACTATGTGCTCAAGGCTTAGGGGATCCTCATCCAACAATACAGGTGTGTTTTTCTTGCAATGAAAAACTCTCCGGGGACTTTTACAACCACTAAAACAACAGTAGATAATTGTTAGGGCACTTATATTTATTCACACCATAGTTTTCATTAAGACAAGAACTCTAGCTATCTTCTTTATCACTGAGTGAAAGATATAAAAGAATATTATTGCCCTTGAAGGACCAATTGTGTTATATGACTGAAATCAGCAAAGAACATTTGTTGAAATGCCTACATTCCAAACAGAAAACAATTTTGTTAAGGTGTATTTAATTCCCAAGAACCTGGTCCATGCTACACAGTCAGCAAAAAGAATGGATGGAATAACTGATGTGAGATAAGATTTGTGCACCACCTGCCTGGATTATTGAGTAGATAGCATTGGGGTTTTTTTTTTGTTGTTGTTGTTTTTGGTTTTTTTGTTTTTTTTAGATAGCATTGTTGATGAAGAACTGAAGGAGGAAATGGATGAATGGGTAGCCATGACAACCAGGGAAGCCATCAGGTAAGATTTTTGTTTTTAATGATATGAGTCATTTTAAGATACAAAAGTACTTGGCAGCTATCAGGTCAAGCATAGTTTAACATTGTTACTCATCATACTTGTTTATGTGTGGGCCTGTAGAAAGGCGCGAAGCTAGTGATGCAATGTAAAGCAGTACTGGAGGTTGCCAGAAGATGGAGCCATAGATTTTAGAAATTCAAATTGAAATTTCCTGTTTATTAAACAAAGCTAATGCGACAGCTTTAAGAAAACAAGCTTTTTTTTTTTTTTTAAAGTAACACTATTCTGGATACTTATCAACCTCACTAAAAGAAGCAACCAAAGAGAAGCAATCACAGTAAACTTGTTAAATGTAAGTCATTCTTTAAGGTCACTTAAAAGATTCTTTTAGTCAGATGTTAAGATCTAGATACCCCCTGCTCACAACCGTCCATAATCATGAGTGTTGCAGGCAGAGAAGAGGGAAGATGTAGTGAGTGATTGAAATGAAACACTCTTATGGGCCATGTTGCTTTTTTTTTTTTTTAATCATTTTTATGTAAATTGTTCATTGCTTGGCTGGAAAGTAGGTTGAAGGCTTGTGGATGTGCCATAGCTTTCATGCTTAATTTTGTGGCATTTCAAGGTTTGCCTGATTAATACAGTCTTAGTCTAAGAGGAGTGAGCTTTAGGTGAGGCTGAGGGTCATGCAGTTTGGTGTCAGTAGAGACTGTGCATCTGTGGTTTTGAAAAATGGTCTTTGGGGAAGGATAAGTTACTACCAGGTCAAGTCCACAGGGAGGGAGGCGGTCACTGTCCAAGGGGAGCTGGCCAGAATGACACTGAGAGTATGTGTGTCTAATAACCACAGCACTGTCAAATGCTTCCCATGGTTTCCAACTGGTTTGGGGTTATCCCTGCTTATTTACGGTGGGAATTTCCTTTCATTGTTCTGCTATCATCAGGTTTCCTTCCCTCTATTACCTGAGTATGATTCCTAGTCACTGTCCTTCAAGGAAAAGTGGGTACATATCACTTTCTCTTTACAAAGTGTCATTATGAAAAGCCAGTGCAAACTCAGCTGGTTTGGTTTCCAGGGAGACCATGCTCTTGAAGAATAACTGAATTGCTAATAATAATACTAGTAAATATTTGGAAGGTATTTTCGTTTGGACAATAAAATGAAAAGCTCTTTCTTACTTTGTTCTTCACTATGTCTGTACTTTTATCTCTTTTTTTTCTTCCTTAAAGTTCATTGATTTTCAATTACAGTAGTTATGTTTTTATAAAAGTCTGCCTCGTCACTGAAATAGCAAATAATGTACCAAACCAGTGTCCTGGGAGGAATGTAGGGTAAGTTTTCTCATGAGCCTGTGGTTAAAATATTTTTTTTCCAATCAAATAATATATAAAATTATTTTATGTGTGTTTTATACTTAAATACACTTATTTAATATATAGTTGATCTATTAACATTGAACTCATGGCTAGCAACGCTATAACTTATTTCACAATGAAGCCTAACACACACACACACACACACACGCATATATTATATTTTTTCCTCTATCTGCAAGGCACATGGTAGTCATTGCGGCAATTAGGAACACTTACTACACTTCAGCATGACTCTTGGGGACCATTTTAAACAAGGGAATAACCAACACAAAGCACAAAAATAGGGGAAAAATGCAGCACTAAATGGATTGTAGAAAGGATACCCCATCTACAGTATGAAAGCTGGAATAAGAAGGCAGAGTGTCCCTGTCTCGACCTCACTGAGAATGTGCAGCTCATTGGACTCATATATTTTGCTGTTCTGTGAATGTCCAAAAATGGTCATGAAATGCTGTATTGATTTCTGGGGTTACACATAACTTTTAGTGAGCAGGTAAATTTGCAGATACGGCATTCATGAACAATGAGGATTATTATCGTTGGTAAATTACTGCAAATACGTCAGTGCTTTTGCTATAAATCGGTGATGGTATATTTTTGGTTTTATCTCATTGCTGTGACAGATCTTTGATCCCATTCACAAGTCTGTTTGAAACAGTGTGACCACTGGGACATTGTAGATTGACAGTAGTTTGCACAGCCAGTCAACCTCAAAGCCCAGCTAGAACCCAGACTCCCAGATGTGTGATCCAGTGCTTTTTATGTCAGGTCACATGACTTCAAAGGCATTAGAACCTTTGGGAGTTTTCTTTGTTTTTCATCCAGGGTTTGCCCTGATTCTGATTTTCTCAGCCTGGTTATTTTGGTTGGGGAAAAGGGAACTTGGGGAATCCCCAGAAACTTCCCTTTATTTTCTGATTTCAGGTCATGAATGAAAATATAAATTGTTCCTGCTAAAATGCAAATGATGTGGCAGAAAGGAAAACTGGCTATCAATTAAACATATGAACACTAATTAGTAACTCATATAAGTTAGCCCTTGGGTACCTAGACAGAGGCCAGGTGGCGAGGATGGGAAAATAGCCTCGGTAAGACAGGTGGGGGCGGGGAGTCAGCTTGCAGACAAACTTGCTCCCTACGTAGTCAGCTCCTGCCCTGTCTGGAGGCCTCTGTGCCTGTAAACTGACAGAGATAGACGGGGAACACTGGAGGAACTGCTGTCTTATCAAAGCCAAGGAATTCTGTCTTGTAGCTTGACATCTTTCTGCACAAGCCCCTCAGGATTTCCTTTCCAAACTGGCAGCAATTGCTTGCAAGATATTTCTGTTTGATTCTAGTCCTTTTTTTTTTTATGGAGTTTTTTTTTTTTTTGCCCTTGGCTGTGGTCTTTTCTGCTTGGCATCTGTACCTTGTTTCATCTTGTTTGGTTGTTGGTAACCTTGTTACTTTGATTTTCTCTTTTGCTTTTTGGGAAAAAAACCCCACACCTATTTTATGAAAGCAAATTTTATAATTACAATGCTATTATTTTTTATTAGTTTTCTCAAAAACCTGTCTTCTACTAAGATTCAAGAAATGTGTGTGCAGCATATAGTAAAAAGAATGCTTCTTGTCTGAAAGGAAATGGTAAACATTATTAATAAAGGTACAGTTCTGTGTCCCAGTAGTTGATGACCAGGTGACAATATACAGTGGCTTGCCTGCTCCAGTTCTGGTGTATGCTTGATGTCTTAATATATTTAAGGACAGCATCTCCTCTCACTGAAATGTGATAGATTATATGGTTACATTTATGTTTTTTATTTTTTATTTTTTAAATTTTTTATTTAAAGAGAAGAAGAAGGAACAAAAAACCAAACAAAACAGAAAGAGGGTAGTAACAATACAGAATTCCAAAAGGAAACAAAGAAAAAAAAAGAAAAAAAAGAACAACAACCACAACAACAAAAAAACAAAACAAAAATACTAAGAAATCGCCACTTGATAAGTTACATACTGTCATCATTGGAAATAGTTTTTCAAGTTACAAAGTTAAAACATACAAAGTACACATTCAAACAATGAGCCTGTTAATGGTTCTGCTCACCATTCTAACAAAAACAGTAATATGGACATCTATCTTACATACTTAAACACACATGCAGTTATATCCTTTAGAGCACTTTCTTTTCCTCTCTTTTTTACAGTAGCAATTACACATTTTGGGCTTTATTACTCCTACAGTTCTTGTTACTTTTTACACTAGAGAAACAATGTGATATTTATAAATATGATTCTTATTTATTTCACTAATGAGGATAGTCTCAAGTTGTCCCCATTTCCTTATGAAGGCCTTAAGATCATCCTTTTTTATAGCTGAGTAATATTCCATTGTATAAAAATACCACATCTTTTCCATCCACTCTGCAGTCAATGGGCATCTTGGTTGTTTCCAAGATTTAGCTATCACAGATTGGGCTGCTGTAAACATAGGTGTACATATATCACTGTGATATGACCTTTTCCATTTTTCTGGGAAAATACCCAGGAGGGGAATAGCTGGGTTGAATGGAGCTTCCAATCCTAGTCTGAGAATTCTCCATAGTGATTTCCATAGTGGTTGCACCAGTCTACATTTGCACCAACAGTGGAGCAGTGTTCCTTTTTCCCTACAGCCTCGCCAACATTTGTTATCAGTTGATTTCTTGATGGCAGCTATTCTTTCCGGTGTGAGATGATATCTCAATGTTGTTTTAATTTTCATTTCTCGAATGACCAGTGATGGTGAACATTTCTTCATGTATTTGTTTGCCATTTGTATATCTTCATCTGAGAACTGTGTGTTCATCTCAGATGCCCATTTTTGAAGAGGGTCTTTGAATTTGGAGGGGTTGATGTTTTTCAATTCTTTATATGTTCTGGATGTAAGTCCTTTGTCTGAGGAGGCTCTGGTTAAAATTCTTTCCCATTCTGTGGATTTTCTTTTGACTCTGATGGTGATTTCTTTGAAGTGCAGAAACTTTTCAATAATATGAGATCCCTGTTGTTGATTCTCGAAGTGTTTCCCGTGCAGTTTGTGTTTTGTTCATGAATTCTCTGCCTACCCCTATGTCTCCAAGATTTCTACCTACCTTATCTTCTAGTAGATTTAGTGTTTCTGTTTTAATATTTAGGTCTTTGATCCATTTAGACTTTAGTTTTGTGCATGGTGAAAGGCATGGATCTAGTTTCAGTCTTCTGCATGTGAAGAGCCAATTTTTCCAACACCATTTATTAAAGAGGCTATCCTTCCAGTGAACATGTTTAGCCCCTTTGTCAAATATCAGGTGGCTGAGTGTCTTTGTACTTATACTTGCATCTTCTAATCTGTCCCATTGATCCTCAGGTCTATTTCTTTGCCAGTACCATGCTGATTTTATCACTGTGGCTTTGTAGTACAGTTTCAAGTCAGAAATTGAGATGCCTCCTGCCTTCCCTTTATTGCCCAGAATTGCCTTTGCTCTTCTAGGTTTCTTCTGGTTCCAAATGAATTTTAGGAGTGTTTTCTTTAGATCTGTGAGGTATGTCAATGGTATTTTGATTGGGATTGCGTTAAATCTGTATAACAATTTGGGGAGTATGGCCATTTTCACAGTGTTGGTTCTTCCTAGCCAAGAGCATGGAACATCTTTCCATTGTCTAATATCCTCTTCAATCTCCTTTTTTAGCGTAGTATAATTTTCAGTATATAGGACTTTTACATTTTTAGTTAGGTTGATTCCTAAGTACTTCATTTTTTTAGATGTTATTGTGAAGGGTGATATTTCTATAATTTCTCTCTTGGTGAGGTTCTTGTTTGTGTACAGGAATGCTATTGATTTTTGAGCATTGACTTTGTATCCAACTACAATGCTGAATTTGTTTATTACCTCTAGTAGTCTTTTAATGGAGTTTTTTGGGTCTTCTATATAGAGTATCATGTCATCTGCAAATAGTGATAATTTTAACTTCTTCCTTTCCTAACTTTATTCCTTTTATTTCTTTCTCTTGTCTGATTGCCCTGGCTAGTGTTTCCAGAACTATATTGAACAGGAGTGGTGATACTGGACATCCTTGTCTTGTTCATGATTTTAATGTGAAGGCTTTAAGTTTCTGTCCATTTAGTATAGTATTGGCTGCTGGTTTGTCATAGATGGCCTTTATAAGGTTGAGGTAGACACCGTGTATTTCGAGTTTCTGAAGGGTTTTTATCATGAACAAGTGTTGGACCTTATCAAAAGCTTTTTCTGCATCTATTGAGATGACCATGTGGTTTTTGTTTTTGGCTCTGTTGATGTGGTATATCACATTTATTTATTTGTGTATTTTAAACCATCCCTGCATTCATGGAATGAATCCCACTTGATCATGATGTATAATCTTCTTGATGATTTGCTGCATTCTATTTGCTAGTATTTTATTGAGAATCTTTGCATCTATGTTAATTAGTGAGATTGGCCTATAGTTCTCCTTTTTGGTTGAGTGTTTGTCTGGTTTTGGTATCAGAGTAATACTTGCCTCCAGGAATGATTTAGGGAGGATTGCTTTCTTTTCAATTTCATTGAAGAGTTTAAGGAGTATTGGCATCAAATCATCTCTAAATTTCTTGTAGAATTCAGTTGTGAATCCATCAGGACCTGGGCTTTTCTTTGTTGGCAAGTTTTTTTTATTATGTTTTCAATTTCAATAGCTGATCTTGGGTTATTCAAAATTGCTATATCTTCTTGATTGAGCTTCGGTAGTTCATATGTTTCTAGAAGTCTGTCCATTTCCTCTGTGTTTTCCTCTCTATGTGAGTAGAGATTTTCAAAGTAGGTGTTTATGATCTTTTGAATTTCCATGGGATCTGTAGTAATTTCTCCCTTTTTGGTCTTTATTGAGTGAATTTGGGTTTTTTCTTTCTTTTTCTTTATAAGGTTAGCTAGAGGTTTGTCAATTTTGTTTATTCTTTCAAAAAAACAGCTTTTTGATTCATTAATTCTTTGTTTTTTTAGTTTCAATTGCATTGATTTCTGCTCTAATCTTTACAATTTCCTCTCTTCTATGAGCTTTAGATTTAACTTGCTCTTCTTTTTCTAGAAGCTTGAGATGAAGCATTAGATTGTTTATTTGTGCTCATTTTGTTTTCTTGATATGACAGTTTATTGCTATATATTTCCTTCTTAAGACCACTTTCATTGCATCCCACAGATTACAATAGGTTGTTTCCACATTTTCATTGAATTGTAGGTATTGTTTTATTTCTTCTTCAATTTCATCTGTAGCCCACTGGTTGTTCAGAAGGTTGTTATTTAATTTCCATGTATTTATGCCAGTTTTACAGTTTCTTTTGCCATTAATTTCCAATTTCAGTGCACTATGGTCAGATAGTATGCAGGGGACAATCTCAATACCTTTGCATTTACTTAAAAGTGCTTTATGGGATAATATATGGTCTGTTTTGGAGAATGTCCCATGGGCAGCTGAGAAGAAGGTGTATTCTGATGTGGTTGGGTGGAACACTCTGTAAACATCTACTAAGTCCAAATGCTCACAGGTGTGATTCAGTGCTATTATTTCTTTGCTGATTTTTTGCCTAGTTGATCTATCTGTTTGTTACAGTGGGCTGTTAAGGTCACCTGTAATAACTGTGTTCTTGTGTATTTGGTTTTTCATGTCCTTTAGTATCTGTCTTACGTAGTTGGGTGCTCCTATGTTTGGTGCATATATATTTACAATTGCTAGTTCTTCCTCTTGAATTTTTCCACTTACAAGTATGTAGTGACCTTCTTTGTCTCTTTTAATCATTTTAGGTTTGAAGTTCACATTGTCTGCAAATAGAATAGTTAGCCCTGCTTTTTTCTGGGTTCCTGTTGCATGGAATACTGTTTTCCATCCTTTGACTTTTAATCTATGAGTTTCCTTTTGGTTCAGATGTGTTTCTTATATACAGCATACTGCGGGATCATGTTTCTTGATCCATTCTGTCAACCTATTTCTTCTTATAGTTGAATTGAAGCCATTTAAATTTATGGATATCACTGGTATGTACTGATTCGACTTTGTCATGTTATGTTCCAATTGTTTGCTTTCTGCTTTTCCTCCTTATTTAATTGCTTGTCCTACCTGGTGGTTTCTTTGTGTTCTGGGGATTATGGTCATTTTTATCTCTGTCTAGTATGTCTTTCAATACTCTTTCTAGGGTTGGTTTGATGGATGTGAATTGCTTCAGTTGTTTTTTGTCATGGAAGTATCTTGTTTCTCCATTAAACTTGAATGAAAATTTTGCTGGGTACATCAGTCTGGGTTGAAAGTTGTTTTCTTTTAGGCCTTGAAATATCTCACTTCAAGCACGTCTTGACTTGAGGGTCTGTGCTGAAAGTCTGCTGTGATTCTAATGGGCTTTCCTGAATAGGTGACTTGTGTCAGTTCTCTAACAGCTCTTAGTATTCTGTTTTTATGTTGTATGTCTGTGATCTTAATTATTATGTGTTTGGGTGTAGATTTATGTTGGTTGTGACTGTTTGGTGTTCTATATGCCTCACTTACCTGCATATCAGATTTTTTCCCCATGTTTGGGAAATTTTCTCCCATTATTTCTGTTAATATTTTAGTTATGTCATTTGTATTGACTCCAGCATCTTCACTAATGCCTATTATTCTTATATTGTTGCTCTTGGCATCATCTTCAAGCTTCTGGATTGTCATTTCATGCTGCTTTGTTATTTTTAAAAGTTCTATCCTTTGATGATCAGTAATTTCAATCCTGTCCTTGGTCTGAAATGTTATCCTCAGCTTCATTTAGACAGTTTTGAATGCTTTGAATAGAATTTTTTTGTTACTTTGATGTTTCTTTCAGTTTGCTTCATGAATTCTGCTTGTTTTCTATATTGTTCATTTGAGGTTTCAGTCAGTTTCCCATGCTTCTATACTTCTTTCTCTATTTCTTCTTTAGCTTTGCTCAGCAACTCCTTTACTAAGGTTGTTACTTCTATATTTACATGGGAGAGTACTTCTAATTTGATTTCCTTTATGGTCTCATGGAATTTTTTTTTTAAATTTCATTTGCTATCTTTTCAGAGATTTCTGGTGTGTTACTTTTGGAGTCCTCTATTTCAGTGTCTCCTGTACTTGCTCCTGGTGGACTAGATGTTTGAGATTGTATTTTGCTTTTTTGTTTTGCTCTTTTCCCCTTTTGAGCTAGTGTTTGGTCCTTCAGACCTGCTAGTGTCAACTCTTGGTAGTGTGTATCTTTGTGTCCTACTATAAGGTTGATGTTTGTCCAGTTGCTGGGTCCCACAATGAATAGGTGGACCAGTCATCTGACTTCCTGCTGCAGAGCCTGTTGGGTGAGTCCTGTATTCTTCTTGGGCTGACAAGCCTAGTAGTATTGATGTAGATCAATTTTTAGTTCCTGATAGTACTGTATCTTCAGATTATTCCAGGTCATCAAATCTCCCTGTCTGTAGAGTTTGTGTTGACTGAGATCCTACTGTGCCCCTATTGTGTGCCTGTGTGTCTCATAAGCCCTTTTGATTTTCTTCAAGTTGGGGGAGTCCTTCTGGGCACAGTCCTCACTCTGCCTGATATTTTCTGTGTGTAGGAAGGGGTCACCGTCACTCTTGTCAGACTTAGCAGCGTCTTACTGTTAGTTGGAGGGAGCTTTACTACTGGCTCTATTTACCCCCTGTACACCTCTATTTTAGGGACATATTTACCGCACTGACTGGAGCCAGCTGAGGTCTTCTGTTTCGGTGAGGCAGTCACTTGATCTCCCTTCAAGCTAGCACAGATAATCTGCTATAGTCCAAGGTTCCTCTGGGATTGGAGTTCCAAGTTTTCCCTGTGAGCTGGGATTCTGCAGGGGCAAGCGCCGTCAGAGCCCGAGGGTGGATTCCGCGCCCTGATCGCTGCCTGGAGTTTGCTGAACATAGTCCAGTTAGGCCCGCTGGTCCCTCTCGTGTGTCTCGTTGGCCTCAGACCAGGGCGTAGTCTTACTGCCTGGGAGCGGAGTTCCAAGTTTGCCCCGTGTGTGCTGGGATTCCATGGGAGCGTGCGTGGTCAGGGCCCAGGGGTGGATTCCAGGCTCTGCTCGCTGCCTGGAGTTCACTGAGCATCTAGACTGGGTCTTTAAATCTGTAAATCCTTTATATGTTCTTTATATGTTCTCGATAGTAATCCTTTGTCTGAGAAACAGCTGGGAAACATTTTCTCCAATGTCGTGTGTTGTCTCTTCACCCTGTTGGTGGTTTCTCTTGCTGTAGAAAAGCTTTTCAATAGGATGAGATCCCAGTTGTTGACTCTTTATGTAGTTCCTGTGCATTTAGAGTTTTGTTTAAAGTCT
>PVJX010037585.1:0-16855 GCA_004027295.1 Dolichotis patagonum
TGCAAAGTTAAGCATTTCATAGATATAGTTGTATTGTAATTTCCATTAAATAATACTTAGTACTTATATTATTTCTGTTTATTATGTCTATTGTTTTTTGTTGAGGAAACAGTTTGAAATATTAAATAACATCTAGGGTTGTACATAAAGTAGTGAAATGAGACTATGAACCCTGGGCAGATTTCACTCAGCTCATTGTTTTAGGGACTGTTCTTAAATAAAATTATGTAACAGTTGAAGTGAAGCTGAATACACCTGTAAATGTTTCAGTTTTATATAAAAGAGGTACCTAGTTAATTCCATGGTTTATAATATCTATCAATTAAATGATGCTTTTTAAAAAGATAAACATAAGCTTCTTGGTAGAAAAAAGAAGAAACAGAAAGGAATTTAAAGTAATGTTATGAATAAAAATATCTGTCATAAGTTTATCAAATATTGTATGTTCTCAATTTAAACACTGCTTTAACAAGTAATTTGAAATACTAAATTAAATACTATAGACATCACTATATAAATATTATTAACATAATTAAAGTATATTAATTCAAACACTTAAAACTGTTTTTGAAAGTCAAATTTTTTATTGGATTATTATCATAAAAGATAATGCTATTTTCAACATAGTATGCAACTAAATAAAGTTTTAAACTAAAACATCAATAAGATTACTAATGTTCAACCAGCTAGGGCCAGACTGACTCTTGTCTGTTAAGAGTTTTGGTTTCAAATCTTTAGTCCAAAGTGCTCTGTGCCTCTGTGATGCTATGGCATTCAGAACAATAATTACAGCAGGTCTTTCTATGTATTTACTGACAGGAGACTTTCAAATCCCTTCAAAACTAGTGAATTTATTGGTGTGAATACATCCTAATTTATATGCTGATACCAGGAAGGTGAATCAATGTGAAATATTAATAAGCAGACTTACATCTACTTATGCCCAGTAATTCAATTATTGAAACTTGTCAATTCATCTAGAGTTATTACTAGTTTATTCCTAAGTATATCTGACCAGCTTGTAAATACAGATAAAATTTCAAAAATAGTCTCAAATGGCAAAAAAAAAATCAGTGAAAAACCAGATTCAAACACAAAAGCCAAAATCTTACCTCTTGAAATAAGAATTCAATCATCTTTCATAAGAAATTCAAGGTTCTTGTTATTATATAACAGCTATGGTATTTTTATGATGGTTTCCCTTTGGGGATACATCTCTGAAGATTCTAGAGATTCAAATGTGTATTCAAATACACCAGGGACCAGTAGCACATTCTTGAATGAAGAGTGAGTACCAAGCAGTGCACTTCCCCAAAACACAATTGATCTTCAAGCATCTATCAGTCTTTCAGTCACCTTTTTCTTTTAACTGTTATGTAAGAAGTTATGTACTTTCATTTGATAATTACAATTTTTGGTATATAATAAATTATTTTACAACTACCATGTTTATTTTGCTATTCAAGCCAAAGAATAAGTGGAATATATAAAATGGTAACATTAACTGTATTCATTCAATATTTGTCTATCTTACAAGTATTTGTAGTGATAGATATAAGATACCTTATTAATAAATAGTTTGAATAATATGGAGAGGAGTGACATTTGAAGTTGGATTTTTAAAAAAATTTATTTAAAAAGAAAAGAAAACAAACACAATAGGAAAAATGGTAGCAACAATACAAAATTCCAAGGAAAAAAAGAAAAGAACAAAAAATACTAAGAAATCATTACTTGATAACTTACATACAGTCATCTTGGAAATAGTTGTTCAAGTTACAAAGTTAAAACATACAAAGTACAGATTCAAGCAATGAGACTGTTAACAGTTCTGCTCCATGATATAACAAAAACAGTAATATGGTCATTCATCTTACACACTTAAACATATATGAAATTATATCCTTTAGAACACCCTCTTTTCCTCTCCTTTTTATAGTATCAATTACACATTTGGGTTTCATTACTCCTACAGTTCTTATTACTTTTTACACTAGAGACACAATGTGATATTTATAAATATGATTCTTATATATTTCACTAATGAGGATATTTTCATGTTGTCTCCATTTACCTATGAAGGCCTCAAGATCATTCTTCTTCATAGCTGAGTAATACTCCATTGTATAAAAATACCACATCTTTTTCATCCACTCTGTGGTTGATGGGCATCTTGGCTGTTTCCAAGATTTAGCTATTACAAATTGTGCTGCTATGAACATGGGTGCACATATATCACTGTGATATGAACTTTTCAGTTTTTTTGGGGAAAATACCCAGGAGTGGAATAGCTGGATTGAATGGAGCTTCCAGTCCTAGTCTTCTGAGAATTCTCAATACAGATTTCCATAGTGGTTGCACCAGTCTACACTCCCACCAACAGTGGAGCAGTGTTCCTTTTCCCCCACAGCCTCACCAGCATTTGTTATCAGTTGATTTCTTGATGGCAGTTATTCTTTCAGGAGAGAGATGAAATCTCAATGTTGTTTTAATTTGCATTTCTCAAATGACTAGTGATGGTGAACATTTCTTCATGTATTTATTTGCCATTTGTACATCTTTATCTGAGAATTCAGTGTTCATCTCAGATGCCCATTTTTGGAGACAGTCTTTGAATTTAGACAGCTTGACGTTTTTCAATTATTTATATGTTCTTGATATAAGTGATTTGTCTGAAGGGTTGCTGGCTAAAATTCTTTCCCATTCTGTGGGTTTTCTTTTCACTCTGCTGGTAATTTCTTTTGAAGTGCAGAAACTTTTCAGTAATGTGAGATCCCAGTTGTTTATTCTCTGAAGCATTTCCCATGCAGTTGGCATTTTTTTCATGAATTCTCTGCCTAACCCTATGTCTACGAGATTTCTACCTACCCTATCTTCCAGTAGATTTAGTGTTTCTGTTTTAATGTTTAGGAATTTGATCCACTTAGACTTTAGTTTTGTGCATGGTGATAGGCATGGATCCAGTTTCAGTCTTCTGTATGTGGAGAGCCAGTTTTTCCAACACCATTTATTAAAGAGGCTATCCTTCTTCCAGGGAACATGTTCAATCCCTTTGTCAAATATCAGGTGGTTGAGTGTCTTTGTACTTATATTTGCATCTTCTAATCTGTTCCATTGATCCTCAGGTCTATTTCTTTGCCAGTACCATGCTGATTTTATCACTATGGCTTGGTAGTACAGTTTCAAGTCAAGAATTGAAATGCCTCCTGCCTTGTCTTTATTGCCCTGAATTTCCTTTGCTCTTTCCTCTTCTGTTTCCAAATGCATTTTACAAGTGTTTTCTCTAGATCTGTGAGGTATGTCAATGATATTTTGATTGGGATTGCATTAAATCTGTATAACAGTTTTGGGAGTATGGCCATTTTCACAATGTTGGTTCTTACTAGCCAAGAGCAAGGAATATCCTTCCATTTTCTAATATCCTCTTCGATCTTCTTTTTTAGTGTAGTAAAATTATCAGCATATAGGTATTTTGCATTCTTAGTTAGTTTGATTCCTAAGTATTTCACTTTTTAAATGTTATTGTGAAGGGCGATATTTCTATAATTTCTCTCTCTGTGAGTTTTTTGTTTGTGTACAGGAATGCTATTGATTTTTGCACATTGACTTTATAGCCAGCTACACTGCTGAATTTGTTTATTACCTCTAGCAGTCTTTTAATGGATTTTTTGGAGTCTTCTATATAGAGTATCATGTCATCTGCAAATAGTGATAATCTAACTTTTTCCTTTCCTATCTTTATTCCTTTTATTTCTCTCTCTCGTCTGATTGCCCTGGCTAGTGTTTCCAGAACTATATTGAAAAGGAGTGGTGATAGTGGACATCCTTATCTTGTTCCTGATTTCAAAGTGAAAGCTTTTAGTTTGTCCATTTAGTATAATATTGGCTGTTGTTTTATCAGAGATGACCTTTATAAGGTTGAGGTAGACACCATGTATTCCGAGTTTCTGAAGGGTTTTTATCATGAACATGTGTTGGACTTTATTGAAAGCTTTTTCTGCATCTATTGAGATGACCATGTGGTTTTTGTTTTTGGCTCTGTTGATATGGTGTCTCACATTTATTGATTTGCATATGTTAAACCATCCCTGCATTCCTGGAATGAACCCCACTTGGTCATGATGTATAAGTTCTTGATGATTTGCTGTATTCTATTTGCCAGTATTTTATTGAGAATCTTTGCATCACTGTTCATTAGTGAGATTGGTGAGATTAGTGAGATTAGTGAGAACTATAGTTCTCCTTTTTGGTTGGGTCTTTCTCTGGTTTTGGTATGAGAGTTATGCTTGCCTCCAGGAATGATTTAGGGAGGATTGCTTTCTTTTCAACTTCATTGAAGAGTTTAAGGAGTATTGGCATCAAATCTTCTCTAAATTTCTTGTAGAATTCAGCTGTGAATCCATCAGGACCTGGACTTTTCTTTGTTAGTAAGTTTTTTTATTACATTTTCAATTTCAATAGCTGATATTGGATTATTCAAAATTGCTGTATCTTCTTGGTTGAGTTTTGGTAGTTCATAGGTTTCTAGAAATCTGTCCATTTCCTCTGTGTTTTCCTCTCTATTTGAGCAGAGATTCGTAAAGTAGGTGTTCATGATCTTTTGAATTTCCATGGGATCTGTAGTAATTTCCCCCTTTTTAGCCCTTATGGCTTGGATTTGGGTTTTTTCTTTCTTTTTCTTTATAAGGTTAGCTAGAGGTTTGTCAATTTTGTTTATTCTCTCAAAAAACTAGCTTTTTGATTCATTAATTCTTTGTATTTTTTTGTTTCGATTGCATTGATTTATGCTCTAATCTTTACTATTTCCTCTCTTCAATGAGCTTTGGGTTTAACTTGCTCTTCTTTTTCTAGTAGCTTGAGATGAAGCATTAGGTTGTTTATTTGTGCTCATTCTATTTTCTTTATATGACTATTTACTGCTGTATATGTCCCTCTTAAGACCACTTTCTTTGCATCCCACAGATTGCAATAGGTTGTTTCCACATTTTCATTAAATTGTAGGTATTGCTTTATTTCTTCCTTAATTTCATCTGTATCCCACTGGTTTTTTAAAAGGTTGTTGTTTAATTTCCATGTATTTATGCAGGTTTTGCAATTTCTTTTGCCATTAATTTTCAATTTCATTGCATTATGGTCCAATAGTATGTATGGGATAATTTCAACACTCTTGTATTTACTTAAGAATATTTTATGGGATAATACATGGTCTATTTTGGACAATGTGCCATGTGCAGCTGAGAAAAATGTGTATTCTGTTGTGGCTTGGTGGAGCATTCTGTAAACATCTACTAAGTCCAGTTGCTCACAGGTATGATTCAGTTCTATTGCTTCTTTGCTGACTTTTTGTCTAGTTGGTTTATCTCTTTGTGACAAAGGGATGTTAAGGTCCCCTGTAATAATTGTGTTCTTGTGTATTTGGTTTTTCATGTCCTTTAGTATCTGTGTTATATAGTTGGGTGCTCCTGTGTTTGGTGCATATATATTTATAATTGTTATTTGTTCCTCTTGAATTTTTCTGCTTACAAGTATGTAGTGACTGAAGTTGGATTTTAAATAAAAGTTATTTAGTATATACACAAAATATTTTATGCAAATGGTTCAAAATACTTTTCAGGTTATATAGAGAGGACTGTAAAGTAAAAAAGTTTTGATGACTTCTAGCTATAACTTAGTTTCTTGTAATTACTGTGCTTCAAGGGGATGACTACTGGCTTGTGGCTTATATAGCACAATGGAGGAAAGTAGAAACGGTGACCTTCAACCTGAAGAGTCAAGTATCTTGCTAATTCAGATTGTAGAAAGCACTATCTCACCCTCCTCATGCTCTCTTGATGGATATCATTGATCATTGATAGTGCTAACTATCTTTTATTTGAAGCTTGCTGCACTTAATGCTTTGCACATATTACCTCATTATTCCTGTTTTTTAAACCCCAGGCTGTGGTAACTGGGAGATGCTGATCACAGTGGTACATGCAGAAGCAATCAGACTACTGATTTCCACTGGATGTAGGCAGCAGGATGAGGGCTCAAGCAGACTGATGAACTCAGTGCCATCACCTTCAGATCCAGCTTCATCTGGAACCTGGCCTCCCACCCCAGATTGCAGACCCAGATCCTTCCTGGATGATTTCTCAAGACCTATGTGTAGACCTCATCCTTTCCCTATTTGTTTCTTATGGCTACCTGTCACACAGTCTCTGTGATAGGGTAATGGAGTTGTGGAATGAAGCTGTAGTATAAGGTCTTTAATTCCCCATAAAATCTCTCTGGAAATATTTCAAATGCTGCTTTGTGTTTATTCTCCAACTCTATTCTTCTATGAAAAAGTTATTATTGGCTCAATATCCTGTTGTTATTATTACTGTTATTATTTAGTTTTACTGGCTGTGAGGGTTTCTTGGCACAATGATGCTGGTCCCTCCTTTATTTCTCTCTATAGCAACTAGGTATTTGGGGCTCATCTTTTCTCTGGGGAGTTTGTCTCTTCCTTGACCAAGTCGGTTGTTTGGTAGTCACATCTGCAGCCCTGTGATGAGAGGAAACCAAGTACCAAGACAGCAGGAGTTGGTAGTCTGATGCCCACAGCATGCAGGGCCATCCCTGCAAGGCACAGCAGTAGGTAAGGTCCCTACTGAACTGTAAATGTAGGAGACACTTACATGTCTTATAATAATGATACCTGGTTTCAAAAAATATCTGATTCAGTTTTCTCTGCACACACTTAACACTCTGCTGCATAGTTTACCACTAGCTGGATATGCAGCAGGGTTCTGAGCACAAGACCAGCACTCAGGATGCTAATGTCATCTGATGTGGAAGACCTTCAAGGTGTCAGAAACTAAAGTGACTAACTTCTTTGACCTTACCACCTAAATCTCTACAAAACACAACTATCTTCATTTCTCCAGTTCGAAAGGTTCAATCTGAATTGATTTTCCTGAATATGAAGCTAGAGTGAGTTATTTTAAAAGTCTAACATTCTTCATTTTTCTTGCAATCAAGTAATTGCATGCAGTTAGTTAAAATGCCTCAGGTAAGAAAACAATGGCCTAACATGTTGCCATTACAACTCCAAAGTCTATTTTTAACTCTAAACCATTTTATCATCGATATACTTCAGATTGTGAAAATAATATGGTTTATGAAGGAAAAAAATTTGAGATTTCTGTGTTCTGCTATCTTTTGTTTCAAATTAAACATAATTGACAAAGGAAGAAAACTAGTAGTTTCTGGCAATGTAAAAGAATCTGAACAGAGTTGATTTGTTCAAATGTTTATAACTCAAAATATTGTTAAATGCATTAAATATCAAAAGAGAAAAAATTTAATATTTTATGAGGGTAGACTAAAAATCAATAATTTCTCAAAGCCAACAAGCAGTGTCATGAAATTGATTGAAAGCTAAATAACAATAAATGAGTATAGTTAAAGTGAAATCTCACAGGTGAATAAGCCACAATAGTGGCACAAATAAGAGGTAGTGGATCTTACTCCATCAACAACCCAACTCTGCTCAACTTCTCTGACCTTGGCTGAATATTTTAAATAAAAAAATAAAGAAAATAAAAATCCTCAGCTGATGACTAGGCCTCAAGTAGCTGCCACTAGTATGTCAAAGTTAGGATTCTTGGGGGGCTGGGAATATATCTCAGTGGCAGAGGCACCTGCCTGGCAAGTGCAAGCAGCACCAAACCAAACCAAACCAAACCAAACAAAACAAAACAAAAAACATTTCCTACAAAGTTAGGATCCTTGACATCTGTTTGTTTCTTTTCTTTTCTTTTTGATACTGGGAATCAAACGCACAACCTCACATCTGCCAGGCAAGTGCTTATGTCACTGAGCTAAATACACAGCCCTTGACATCCATTTCTACTACTGCAGAGAGAAACTACACAAATTACTTGAGCAACAACCACATGTAGGGTATAATGATTGACACATTGTGCCAACTAGAGAAGTTTAAGTGACTCTTCAGGGGGCTAAGGTCCTCACTTTGTAGATAGTCCCATCCTGTGCAAGAGGAATAAATGGATATAGTGCAAATGCTACACCCACCATGGGAGAGGGTAGCATGCTTACAATATAAGGGAAGAAAAGAGGCTTGCTTCTCCACTGTTTGGTCTTGTTGCTTTTTCTCTCTTCTGCCTCCTTGAACAGTTGCCCCTCTGTCATCCAACCCTGCTTTGGAGCCAGCTTATTATGAACTGAAACCTCTACAAACTGTGACCTAAGTAAATTTTTCTTCCTTACTGTTGGGTGTTGGGTATTTTGTCCCAGCAATTTGAGAAAAGTAACAGAGACTACTCACAATAGATAGAGCTTAAATAGCAGACTTGTGAATGATAAGTGTGTAACTGAAGAAATTGAGAGAGATTTAAAAATTCCTAGAATCATGAGAAATTCAAATTAAAACAACACTGAGATTCCATGTCACTCAAGAAAGAATGACTGTTATCAAGTAAACAACCAATAGCAAATGCTGGCAAGGCTTTTTGGAAAAAGGAATGCTTCTCCACTATTGCTAGGTATTTAGACTGGCACAACCACTGTGGAAAACAGTGTGGAGATTCCTCATAAAACTAAGTTTAAAGGTCCTACTCAATTCAGTTATTCCCCTTCTGAGTATTTCCCAAGAATTGAAAATATCATATCACAGCTGTATATGTGCAACCACATTTACTGCAGTACAATTTGTGATAACTAAATCTTGGAAACAACTCAAATGCCTACCAACAGCAAAATGAATCAACAGCATGTGACGTTTTTATGCAATGGAGAACTGCTCAGCTATAAAGAAGAATAAACTCAAAGCTTTTAAATGTAAATGGATGCAACTTGAGACCATACTCATAAGTGAAATAAATCAGACTCACAAGTGCAAATGTTGCATTGTCTCCCTGGTGTAAAAAACTGAAAGAGTCAATAGGATCCAAAATGCAGAAGAGATATTGTGAAAATTAAAGGAGGAGAAACTGCTCAAAAGAAAATGACAACGGGGATGAGAGAAAGAAGAAAGGGAAAAGACTATACACAAGATAGATGAGTATTCTATTAATCTCTGTTCATCAAAAAGAAGAGTTTGTTCTTTCATTGTTTGGTTACTTTTTCATGCCTGTCTTGTACTCTGAATAACTGCTTTGAAGATACCAATATGCAATACATTAACCATTGTTTTTTTTATTTTGAAGAGAATAAAACCAAATGAGATAAAAAATAGAGTCAATCAAAACAAAAGGATGAACATGGTACATGACTTAAAAACAAAATACAAGGAGATCAATAATGGCTACCATAACACCTCTTGTTATCTTCAAAATAATTGCCCATATCATCAGGCATTATAAAATTCAACAAAACAGTACAGAACAAAACCAATAAAAACAAAACAATGGATGCATTATAAGACTTCAAAAGAAGATAATAGTTAAACCACAATGGATATTGTAGTACATCTTATTGGCTTCTAAGTAGTTGCCTATACCATCAGACTTGATACTATCAAACAAAATAGAATAGAATAAAATCAGTCAAAACAAAACATTGAAAACAATACAAGGCTTCAAATCAAGCTAATGGGAAATAAAAAATGGTTACTATAATATATTCTACTATCTTTGGAATAGCTGTCTATGCCATCAAATCTAATACAAGTAGACAAACTAAAAGAGAATAAAACCAAACTAAATAGAACAATGAAAAAATATGGGTTTTAAATCATGATAATAGATTAACAATGGCCACTGCCTTTCCTTTTTAGACAATTCCTCCCCTTTCACTTTCACAGGATTGGGATCCCACTAACTCCTTTAGGTTTTATATGGGGAGACAACCCGCTATTCACCTAAGTGACTCTGAATTTTTTTACCCCTGAGCATGATCTCAAGTTGTATCCATGTATCTGCAAGAACCTCAAGGTTATCTTTGTTTATAGCTGAGTAGTTTTCCATTGTATAAAAGTGTCATGGCTTTCTAACCAATCTGCAGCTGATGGGCAAGCTACTCCTACTTTTTTATGCTTCTCGTTCACATTGAACATTGTTTTCTTGTCTTTGAACTTTCAGTCGATAAACCCCTTTTTGGGTTAAATGTATTTTTCATATAAATTCATGGACCCTATCTCCTGATCCACTCAGCCAGTGTTTCTTTTTATTGGTGAATTGAGTCCATTTTTATTAGTGATTATGACCAAACTTTTCTGCTTCATCTCTGCCATGCTATTTTTCTGCCATTGGTTGCCTAATTTTTCCCTTCATTCCACTGTCTGCCCCATTCAGTGAGCCCCCTCTGCCACTGTTCTTGAAACCATGGTTTTTTTTTTCTTTAGAATGTCATTTAGTATTTTTTGTGGGGTTGGTTTGGTGGTCATGAATTCCTTCAGTTGTTCTTTGTCATGGAAGTAACTCATTTCTCCATCAATTTTGAAAGATAGTTTTCCAAGGTACATCAATCTGGGTTGGAGATTATTTTCTTTCAGGAGTTAGAATACTTCACTCCAAGCTCTTCATAGTTTGATGGTTTGTGTCAAGAAATCTGTCGTGATTCTGATAGGTTTTCCTTTATAGGTGATCTGTTTCTTTTCTCTGACAGCTTTTAATATTCTGTTCTTGTGTTGAATTTATGGAATCTTGGTTATTATATGTCTGGGTTTAGATTTATTTTGCTTACAGCTAGCTGCAGTTCTGTAGGCCTCATTTATCTGAATATCATTTCCTTTTCCTATGCTTGGGAAGTTTTCTTTAATTATTTCTATAAATAGCCTTTGCATTTCATTTGTGTTTATCCCTGCTTTTTCACTCACATTTTTTATTCATAGGTTATACTTTCTCATGTCATCTTGAAGCCTTTGTATTGCTACTTCTTGGTTTTTTTTATTTTTAAGAGATTTTTCCTTTCATGATTTCAAGCTGCAAACCTGTCTTCAATGTTTGATGGTCTCTCTTTAGTTTCTTTCAAGCAGTTTTGCCATCTTTCAATGGAGTTTTTAATTTCTTGGTAATCTCTTTGAATCTGTTTCATGTATTAAAAATCTTTTTATATTCTTCATTGAAGGTTTGCCTCATTTTCTATGCTCTTCTATTCTTCCATCTATGTTTTCTTTACAGGTGCTTAGTAATTCTTTTATTATGTCTCTCATTTCTTCTTTTACCTGAGATAGTATTTCTGTTCTAAGTTCTTTTATAACCTCTTGGGTTGTTTGTTTATTTCAGTTGCTATTGCTTCAGAAACTTCAGGTGCGCAATTCTTTATCTCTTCTGTGTTTACATCTCTTGAACCAATACTGCTTGGGTAAGAGGCCAGAGACTGCCTTTTGCTTCTTCCTTTTGTCATGTTCCTGGTTTCTTCTGGACAAGTGAGTAGTGGAGACCCCAGCACTTCCTGTGTTGGCTACAATTTCTCTGAAGCAAGACTGCTTTTTGTAGCCTGTATTGACTAGGGATATCTGATGGTGAACATTGGGTGCACTGGTGTAGGGCTACTAGTAGCTACTGAAATGCAAGCAGGAGCAGTGTTGACAGGCTATCTCCTCCTTCCTGGGCTGGTTACAGCAGGGATCCCTCACCACATATAGTACTGCAGTGGGGTGGAACTGGTTGGGGATAGCTTTAGGGAAACTTTAGCCATGGGTGTTGGAATGCTTACAGGTGCCAGACTCAATCCAAGCAATTTTCACCAATCTGCTCTGAGCTAGGAGTGGCTAAATGAAGCTGGCTACAGTTCTGGCTCCAGGATTATCCTGCCTGACTCCAAAATGGCCCCAATCACTCCCACAGGAGGACTGAGTGCCCCACACTTACTACCAGCAAGTGCAGTTCTCCAGTCCACTGCTCCCCTCTGGTACCGCATCTCCCTGCAGAGGCGTTCGGGCTTGCCAGCCACCAGCTTCACTGTGACCATGTGTCCCCAGATTTCAACAGCACTTCTAGCATGTTGGTTCCAGCTGTGGGTGAAAGCACCAACAGCTGCTGCCTTCTTCTGTTCAAGTTTTTCTTTATTTCTTTCTTTCTTTTTTTAAAAATTCTCTCTGTAGGCTTCAATTCTCACTTTAGGCTCTTCCTGGGTTGAGGGGATCTACTTCTTTCCTTCTTGTCTTCCCGACAATGCTATATTCCAGCAACTGAATTGTTTCTCTCAGAGAGGTTGTTTACTCTGCTGTTTACTGTTCTGCCATCTTCCTCTGCTTCTCATATTAACCATTGTTAATTTCCTATTATGTTGTTTTGAAATTCTGTATCATCATTTTTGTTCTTTTTTATTTTAAAATAAAAAATTCCTATAATCAAATAAAAGTAGAAATACAATGTATCTGATTCTCTAGGATACAGTGATATCAGAGAATGTTTATAGAAATAAGTGCCTATATTTAAAAAGTTGAGAGATAGCTGGGCACAGTGGCACACACTTACAATCTCAGCACTTGAGAGGCTGAAGTGGAAGGGCTGCCATGAGTTCAAGGACAGGCTGAGCTACATAGTGAATTCAAGGCCAGATTGAACTACATAGTGAGTAAATATGTAAGTTGAGAGGTTCTAAATAACATAACAATTCATCTTAAAATCTTAAGAAGATAAGAATAAGTCAAGCCAAAATTAATTAGAAGGAAAGAAATAATAAAAGTCAGAGCTGAAATTAATGAAATAGAGACTAAAAGAATAATACAGAAAGTCAATCAATGAAGAATTGCTTATTTGAAAAGATAACAAGATTGATAACTCATAGTCCAACTAACCAAAGAAAGAGATAGAAGACTTATGTTAATAAAATTAGAGACAAAAAGGCAGTATCACAGCATACACACTGAAATCCATAAGACTATTATTAACTGATTTGAAACCTTATATTACAATAAACTGGAAAATATAGAAGAAATAGATAAATTTCTAGGCACATATGACCTTCAAACTTTGAACCAAGAACATGTTAAAAAGCTAAGCAAATAAATAAAAAGCAATGAGATGGACAGAATAATAACATTTCTTAAAACAAATCCCTGGATTCACTGTTGAATTTTATCAGACATTTAAAGAACTAACACCAATGTTACTAAACTATTTCAGAAAATACGAGCTCTTCTTAATTCAGTCCACAAACCCAGTGTGACACTGAAACCACAACTAAATAAAAACACAATGAAGAAAGAAAGCTGCAAAGCAATATCTTTGATGAATATAGATACAAAAATCTTCAATCAGATTCTCAAAAACAGAATCCAAGAACAAAGTCAGCTATACAAAATGATCAAGTGGATTTTATTCCAAACATTCAAGAAGGATTCAGATACATAAATCAATACATATAATACATAGCATAAGTGAAATCAAAGATGAAAACTGCATGATTTTTTAAAAGATGCAGAGAAAGCCATTGACAATTTTCAACATAATAATAATCCTGAAGAAACTAGGTAAAAAAAAAAGGTTGCACAATAATTAAGGTTGTATGTGACATGGCCACAGCCAACATCATACTGAATAGGGACAAAATTCAAAGCATCTCTTCTGAAGTTAGGAAGGATACCAGGATGATCATGCTCACCACTTTTGTTCATTTAATATTGTCTAAGTGGCCCTATTACCAAAAGTAATCTATAGCTTCAATACAATATCAACAAAAAATATAATGTCATTTTTATAGGACTAGAAAACATAACCCTAAATTTTATATGGAGAAACATAAGACCCATAATAACCAAGCTGATCCTGAGCAAAAAAGGTAGTACCAAATGTATCATAATATTTTATTTCAAAGTATACTATGAAGCCACAGTAACAAAATAGCATGTTACTGGCAAAAAGTAGACACATGTGCCAATGCAAAAAAAAAATAGAGGGTGAAGAAATAAACCTCCCCAAATATAGCCATCTGACTCCAGACAAAGGGTCCCAAAACATGTTTTTGACAGCTTCCTAAACAAATGGTGCTGGAAAACTAGATACACATATGTAGAGTATTAAATTGAGTTTGATAATATAGTTTGGTCTGTACAAAAATCAAATTCAAAATGAATAAGGAACTGAAGTTTGAAACTACTAGAGGAAAACATGGAAGAAATAATTGAAGCCATAGTTACAGGCAAACACTTTCTGAATAGTAATCCAATAGCCCAAGAAATAATAGCAAGTATCAACTAATGAGATTTCACCATTTTAAAAAGCTTCACCACAACAAAGGAAATAATACCAAGTAAAGAGGCAGATTGTTGAATCAAAAAAGTCTTTGCCACCTTCTCTTCTGACAGGAGATCAATATACAAAATATATAAAGAACTCGAAAGACACCAAATGGCATCCATAAAATCCCAAATGATCAGTTCAATAAATGGACAAATGAATAAAACAGACACTTCTCAAAAGTATATAAATGGCCCCTGAGTATTCAAGGAAATGCAAATAAAAATGATACTCGGATTCTATCTCATCCCAGAATGACTATCATGAAGTGCACTTAAAACAAGCCAAGCAATATAGTACATTACTGTAACCCCAGACTCTGGGGAGCTAAAATATTAGGATCAAAAGTTCTAGCCATTCCTGAGATAATTAGTGACTTAGTCTTATCCTTCAATAGCCCCATGTATTTAGAAGTGAGATATTTTGAAGGCAATTGGATCATGGAGGATCACTTATGGTTCAAAACTAACAGCACAACTGGAAATAGAGCCTGGTTGGCAGAGGTGAGTGAATGGTGTGATGATATGGAAGGGTATGCCTCCCTCCTCCATTCTTCCTTTCACTCTTTCTGCTTCCTGACCACCATGATCTGAGCAGCTTTCCTCCACCCAGGGCCTCCCTCTATGCTCTTTCTTCTTGGAGACAGCCAAACATGGAATGAAACTGTGAGCCAAAATAAAGCTCTCCTCCTTTATCTTGTGGGTGTTGGGTCTTGTGTCCCAGCAATGAGAAACTGACTAAGTCAGAGAGGACATTTCAGAGTAAAAAGTGAAAAACAGGGCTGGGACTGTAACTAAGTACAATGGACCTAGGTTAGATTTCCAGTATCATGAATAAAAATAAATAAATAAATACTGCAAGTAATAAATGGTTGTAAGGATGTGTGTAGAAGTAAACCTCCTCACAATGGGAATGTAAATTAGTTCAGGTTTATGGAAGTCTGTATGGAGCCTCCTCAAAAACCTAGAAGTAGAGCTGCAGTTGATTGAGCACTCTTTGGTATATTCCAAAAGAATCCACTGTATGGTGCCTGGGAAGCAGAGAACTATAGAGATAGCTGAGTACCCAATCTGCAATTCACAATAACTAAGATATGGAAACAGCCCAGGTACGTATGAATGGATGAATGGGTAAAGAAAATGTAGTATATATAGACAATGGTATATTATTCATCCATAAAGCTGAACAAAATGTCATTTGCATGAAAATGGGTAGGACTGGAGCCCATATTATTAGGTGAATCAGAAAGTGAAATATTGCATATTTTCTCTAATAGGAGGAAAATATTTTTAATTTACACTAAGAGATGATGTAAAAGTAGAAGAGAGTATTTGGGAAAGAATTGTATATCGTGAGAGACAGGAAAAGGAATGTAGAGATGGTGGTGAATGGTCATAGTGCATTATAATTATGTATGAATGCATCACATAAAAATTCTATATACTTTTTTTCTGGTTTTTAAATTTTATTTTAAAGTCAGTAAAGCAAAACAGAATAAAGCAAATCAGAACAACAATACAAGCAACACAGGACTTCAAAACAAGACAACAGGAAATCAACAGTGGCTACCATGTTTTGTTTTCTTTGAAAAAATTCTGTATACTTTGTAGCTACTATAAACTCATAAAGATTTTTTAGCCACCATGACTTCTGATTGACATATTTAGTTCACTTACATTTAGCATCATTATTGATAGATAAGAAATCAGTAGTATTGATTTATTTTTTGTGATTATTTTACGTCATTTGTTCCTTTCTTAATTTATCACTTATTTTTTTGATTTAATGATTTTCAGGGGTGATATACTTTAAGTTCTTTCTTTTTACCCTTTCTTTATCCATTAGATTGTTTGTTTTGTGTTTTTTGTCTTTTTCTCTGTTCCTTGCTGGAAGTTAGTTGAACTACTCAGTTTGCTCTTAATAGGATAAAAATATCAAATACTTGAAATGTAAATGGAAAGAGGTTTAATCTGGCTTCTAGATTAAGAGATTTGTTTCTTAGACTGACTGTCTCCAAGGCAGCACCTTTACATGATAGGAGTAAGGTTGCCCATGTGCCTGGGAAGCAGAGAACAGGGGAAGAGCAGCAGAAGAGATAGGCCTTCAAAATCCAACCCTGTTACTTACCCATTGTAAGTGGGCCCCACCTCCTAAAGACACATGCAGCTAGGAACATCAGTGAATTAAGTCCCTGAGAGTATAGTACCCCCCTATGATCAAATTACTTCTTCAGAAGTCTATTAATGCAGTCAAGCTCATGTTTAAGATGAAACAAGAGCTGATTAACATATTTATATTTACTTAGTAACTGACACTGGAAAATGTAATCTTTTGAACCAGATATGGTACAAATGAGATAGGGCCAAATATTACAAGTGTATATCTTCACTTATATGCAAATCTTTATGAGAAGTGGGGCTTTAACTGATTTAGGGCTTTGGCTTAATGAAATAAAGAAAATGATTGAATTGCTACTCTCAGAAAAACAGCAACAGTGTTCCATTGACTTGCTGGGGTGGGCTAACATCTCAGTAATACATACTAGCCAAGGGCATGGTTCCAAAAGATGTTCCTCTTATAACGAACTTGGATCACTGGTTGGCTAAGTCAACTCATCTTACAAGTTGTTGAATTTTCTTGCATATTTTATATTGTCCCTTGCAAAACATCCTGGTCTTGTA
>PVJX010037586.1:0-16841 GCA_004027295.1 Dolichotis patagonum
CCCTTTTTGCAAGACGCCCAAACGACTTTCTGATAAGACACCTAGAGCGAAGGAAGCAGTCCTGAAACCAACATGGGGAAGAGCACGGATCCTCAGGACCTCATCTCCAGCTCCCAAGGTGACCAAAATAGGCACTGTACATCTCCTTCCCCTCACTGAGTCTGCCTTTTCTCATCATTATTTTCACTACAAAAGAAGTCAAAACAGATGGAATTTCCCCAGAGATCCTTAGAAAGACACCCAGATGCAAATGAAAAGCTAAGCTCCAGAGTGGACCCAGACAGTAAGTGCTACAAAACTCCCGGCTGGCAGCTGGCCGCAGGGCAAGTAGGGTGTGGCTGGAGACTCCCTGGAGACTCCCGGGTGGGGGCGGTTCCTGAGTTACTCGTGCTGGGGTGCCTGGGGCACGGTGCCCGGCTCTGCAGGCTCCTGGCTCACCAAGCCACAGCTGCCCGGCTTCTGCGGGTCAGGTGTGGCCTGGCGGTCCGGAGTCCAGGCCTCGGCGTCCGGCCCCTGCTCCAGTCCCTCGGGCGCCTCGGTGTCCTCCCCTGCGCTCTGCTCAGCACGCTCCTCCTCGGGCCCTGCCAGGCTCTTCCCCAGCTGCAGCGTCTCCATCGTCCTCTGGGTCTCTGAGACCCAGGACTCAATCCGGCTGTTGAGCTGCACCTCCACAGAGATGGGCTCGTGGCTGTAGTCCTCCTCCTCGTCCTCGTCCTCGTCGTCCTCCTCCTCGAGCATGCCGGGCACCAGCGTGCTGGTGGTGCTGGTGATGGATGAGCTGAGCAGGTCCCGGCAGCTGCCATCCAGGGAGCCGGTCTCCGTGCTCTGCTGCGAGGCCCACTCCAGCTCGTCGGGCTTCACCTCCTCCTTGTCACCGGGCGCAGCCTTCCCAGAGCTGGGCATCCCGGGGCCCAGCGCCGAGGTGGTGCTGCCCGTAGCCAGGAGGCTCGGGGCTGGCTGCTTCCCTGCAGGGTTGCGGGCGGGCGGCAGCCGGCTGGGCTTGCCGGAAGAGCACTGCTGGCTGGAAGCCTCCTTCTCGTTTTCAGATGCCTCCAGCCCGTCTGAGGTCTCCACCATGTTTCTCCAGTTTGTTTCTACAAATTGCAAACAGACTTTTACAAACCAGAGCACAGTTACAGAATCACCACGCTGAAAAGCCCACCACTGAAGTGGAAAAATAAGACCCCGAAATTCGTTGGCTCCACAACTGGTTGGAAAAATTAAAATTTTACATTATTCTTGTACTAATTTAAATGTTATGCAGGAGCAACAGAACACCAAAATGTGCACTCAAAACCAAGAAACAAGGAGACAAACATCTCCGCAGCAGAAAGCAGAAGCTCTCACGCCCACAAGCCCGGTGTTCACACATGAAATCCGCAGGTCCACAGCCACCAGGGAGTCATCGAGGGTGTTTATGCGCCTCCGGCGTGCTGAGCTCAAGGCGCAGAGCTCGCAGGCGCGGCCAAGGGGTCCAGCACGATCAGCTCTGACCCCTTCGTGGGAAGCAGCCCCTGTGGCTGGTCACCTGGGCCACATTACCTCACAGCAACACACCCATTCATGCATTTCCACCACGGTGAGCGCCAACTCAGAAATACACATGGCTCAGCTCACACTATGATCCCCAAGGGCCGAAAGACTATCTGATATAGGGATGATGATCTAAAATTACTTTTCAGGACACAAAAAGGGTGCAAAACAAAAAGTACTGGGAGTCAAGAGCAGGGAGAACCCTGCTCCCTATTTTTCGTTTTTAAAGGTATTTCATTGCACTGTTGCTATTATTCACATGTATAGGGCATCACGCTCTTAGCAGACTAAGGCACCTCCTGACATTAATGGACTGGCAGGTATTACCCCAGACTCCACCTGGGTCCTGTGGCAGCTGGGCAGCAGTGGGGCCGGGTGGGGTCTGGAGAGCGAAACCCTGTCCTCCCTCCTGCCACCATCCTGCCCTCACTCCCCAGCAGAAGCTCCTCCTGCTCTCCACACCTGGGTGATGACACAGCCATGTGGCAGCCTTCATGTTCGACCTGGCTCTCCACCCTCACCAAGTCACTCCCAGCCCCCAGTTCTGCACGCGCCGCCCCCACCTCGCTGTGCCGGCCCAGCTCCCTGGTAACTCTGGGAGCTGATGACATCGCTGTCCACCTGGTTCCCCTCGCCTGGGACAGCCCTCTGAGAGCCCATTGCCCCCACCCCCGTGTCACTCATGCTCGCTGCTCCTCCACTTGTGGGACAGCACCACCTGCCACACGCTGTCCTCTTCTGCTTGCAGACCTGCCCAAGACACCCATCCCCTGGGGTCCCCAGAGGCCCCGGCCAGGGCAGTGTCCACGAGCTAAGCCTCTGCCCCGCCCAGCTCCTCTTGTCCCCATGTCTGCCAGAGTAAATAAAAATTCTCACATTTTTAATTATGCAAAGAAACCTTTAGAGTCTTGGTGTTTTATATGCACAGTTGTTTCCTCCCAGCAGTTTTTCCCTAAAGAAAAACCTGATCAGGAAATGATCACGGCAGGCAAACCTTCGGTCTCCCAGTGCTCTGGACGCCAACCTTGGGGCGCCTTTCCCACCTGGCTCCCCTCTGTGCACCTACCCGGATAGTGTTCACCACTGGCATCTGCTTGTAGCCCAGCTCTGCTGCCTGCCTGCCTGCCTTGCTCTGCAGCCGGCCTTTGTGCTGAGCCACTTCCCCAGCCCTTTCCTGTTCTGAGACTTGGTCACTGAGCTGTCCAGACTGGGCCTGAGCTTGAGACCCTCCTGCCTCAGCCTTAGGCGCTGCCTGCCAACCTCACAGGTGGCAGCTACCCTCTGCCCTCTCACCGCATGGCAAGCACTGCTCTCCGGGACCAATCCCACACCCAGCCTCCCTTCTTGCTTTCCCTCAGGGCTCAAGGGGAAGCAGCATGTCCTCCGGGACACAGCCACAGCAGCCCAGGAGCCAGACCCAGGCGCGAGGCCTCCGTAGCCGCAGCCACCTCCAGTCAGCAGTGGGGCAGAAAGCTGGGCTGAGCCTGGAGACACGGAGGCCAGGGCTGGCACCGGGAAGGGAAGCAGGGGACCTGGGAGCAGTGCACTGGCTGGGGAGATTCAAAGGGGAGCAGACAGAGGCACAAGAAGCCCCAAGGGGGAGGGGAGGGGAAGGAGAGACAGCAGGGAGGGAGGACAGAACGTGGCTCTGGGCAGGAGAGAAGCCCAGGCAACGCCAGTGCTGACCACGAACACGGATTTGGTGGTTTCCCTCCTGCTCTTTCTCTTTCCCACTACAGACTCAGCCTGAAGCAGACATCACATACCCGGTTTTACAAAAAGATCAGAATGAGTGTCGCCAGGTCTGTGATTTACTTCGCATGTATAAAATGTTAACAACTCAGCACACTTTGCCAGCATAAGACCCTCTGGCATCCTTAATGATATGCCACAAGTAGGGCTCCTTGCGAGTGTGTTAGGACCCCTTGGGCCTTTCTTATTTTAAGATTTTGGAATTAAACTCTAGGATTTCATAGAAGTTTCAGTCCCAAATATTTTAATCTTTAAGGAACATCTTTCATATGGATTCCTATAAGCCAAAATTTTGAGCCAATTTGGAAGAATCAAAAAAGTAAGGCTAAAAGCTGGGCATGGAGGCTGAGTCAGACAGATGGCTGTCAGCTCAAGGCCAGCCTGGGCTACGTAGTAAGATCAAAACAGAAAAGCGGCCAGAAGAAAAAAAAAACTACCAAAGATAAAAACAAAAGGTGGAGAGGAAAGTTGTTTACAGAATGACTGTAAACACCTGAACTACTTCCAAGTTGAGCCCATTTAAAACGCGACATGGCAGCCAGGCCCAGGCATACACTCACTATCCCAGCTCCTTGGTCGGCTGAGCCAGCTTGGAAACCACCTCAATTAAAACCAAAGAGGGCCAGGGCGGAGCCCAGCGCGGGGTACCTGCCTACCTGGCCCGAGTGAGGCCTGGGCTTTGCTGCCAGCACGACAGAGACACAGCCCAGCAAGGGCTGTGACACCCACCGTACTCCTTCTCGTTGACTTCGGAGATGGGCTCTGAGATGACGCTGCAGAAGGAGATGGCGCTGGCCGCGGAGGGGTTCCGGGAGTGGCCCATGTGGTGCGGTACCTTCTTCACGTTCTTCAGGGCCTCCTCGGCCTGCTCCTGCTCCATGGCCGCGACCATGTCTTTGTACGCCTTCCTGGCCTCCTCGGTGAGCTCCACCAACTTATTGAACAGGCCCTGCTCGGAAATGAGGATGCATTAGCCCGCCTTCCCGAAGTTTTCACTCCTGCTCTTAGCAACAAACATCTCCACTGTGTTTCAGCATCCGAATGCAAACCGCAGACACCTGTACAACACTCTCAGTTGCTCTGCCGGTTGCTTTTCTCAGCCTGAGGACAGTTCTCGATGGCCACTGCTGGGACATGTCAAGGGGTCATGGGCCGGGGAAGATGCGGAACTTACTAACTGGAAGTTCCATCATCCAGGCAACACAAGTCGGTGTGAATAAACAAAGCACGAGGCCACACCGGTGTGTGACAGACAGTGACCTTTACAGGGTGCTAACACGCACTTCGGCAACCGTGCCGACGGACACCCGGGCTTCACTGGACCCCACAAGCTTTCACTGCGGCCCTTAAAAGAGCACAGTGTGAGTCAAAAAGCTCAATTGGTGGACGTGCCCTGAACACTCAATCTGATGTATAAAACTGTGCTAGACAAGGGTGGAAAGCACAGCAGGACCTGCTGTCTTCTCACCAAGACCCTGCTCTTCAAGTGCAAACCGAGCCAAGACGAGGCAGCAGACCCTGTCTCTGCAACTGAGCTCAGGCAGGAAGCGCAGGCATGTCACAAGGTCCTGCACAGGTGGCTGCAGGCAAACTGTCCAGGAGCAGGTAGTGGATGCCTGCCTGCATCCGTGCCACCAACAGCAGCGGTGGTTAAGAACAGCCCTGGCGTCACGTGACAAGTCCTTACTGCGCTCAACACACTGTGCACCTCAATGCAACCAACAGGCAACATGGGTATGCGTGTACGTGATTTTGAGACTAACATGGCTTTATAACATAAATAAGATAGAAATTGTTACGAACAAAAGAATGTAAGGGAAGAGAAGAACAAAACGAAGGGAGAAGCAAAGACCAGGGAATGAAAAGCCTTGAACAGGAGGCCCCGGACTGGGAGCGCACATCAAAGGTGAGCATTAGCCAACAGTAAAAGTAATCCCGGACCACTACTTCGTTATTAGGAATGCAGATCTCTAATGACACCATCATTATTGTTTATAGTTCCATGTAAGAGTATGCTTTGGTTTAAATCATTTACTTACCTCAATATAGTAGACAGTGAGTAAAAAAATGCAAACAAAGCTAGCAAACATTGTGTAACACAAAAACACACAAATAACCTGCCACACATAATTCCTAAGGAAGCCAGTAAGGGAAAGCATGGCCACTCTCCTGACCGATCATTCCTAGCCCATGAACTCCAACCCTGAGCAGAGCAGAAGTCGGATTTTGTCAGTGGTCCTCACGGCTGGCCCTTCCTTCCATACAAGTGTCATCGCCTCCCTCCACACACTCTGGCACAGGCAGAGGTGCACTGGTCACCATCTGCTCAGGGAACATCTCCCACCTGCTCACTGGGTTAGCCAGGGGTCTGCCACCAGGACCCCAGTTGCCATGGGAGGGACACAGGTACAGCACAGCCCTGCCCTGTGACCACCTGCAGCGCATGAGAACACGGACCCGACAGCACAGACTGACTGCACATTCAGGGAGGGTTGGGCAGATGATCACATGGGCAGTGCAGGAGATGGCCCACGAATGGGCAGGAGATTGGGGGGTGGCGCAGAATGCAAATATGGTAACCAGAGACTAAGAATTTAAATACACATAAATACAGTAAGGCTGGTATTCTGGCTTGTTTCTGATGTCCCCCCAGTCGCATGTGCTCATAGGTGGGGAGTTTTGAAGGTGGCTGGATCCGAGTGTGTGTGTGTGTATTACGGGTGCAATACAGGGATTAAGGGGGTGGATAATGGAAGCCCCACTCTGGGTGTGGGTGGCACCAATCAATGGCCTTGTGGCCTAGATGGAGTATGAAGGGACAGACAGAAGGCAGGCTTGCTGCTGCTGCTTGCTGCTGTGCTGTCTTCTACCTGCCACGCCATGACCTGTTTCTCTTCTGCTATGCCCTCTGCCATGCCACCCTCCCTTAGAGCTGCCAACTATGGACTAAAACCTCAACAAACTATGAGCTGAAACGAACCTTTCCTCCTTTAACTTTGGATGTTGGGTATTTTGTTCCAAGTTACAAAAGTAACTAGGACAGGTTTCAGTACTGAGAGTGGGGCTGTTGCTGTGACCTTACCTGGCCACGTGGTTCAGAAGCCTTTGGGACTGGCTTGTGAGAAGACTCTGGGGAGGTTTGGAGATGCTGGCTGAAGAAGCAGCCCTAGAGTGCTTTAAGCTGCACTTGATGGGAGCCCATCAGAGCTCAATAAACCACAGTGCTGACACCGTGCCGCTGGTAAAGACTACACTCCGCAGGCGTCTACTGGGAAGGGTGCACTGGGTGCTGGGACTCTAGATCGTGTGTGCTATGCTCTGGCCAAGAATGCGTCTGCTTTTCCCTGGTGCCCAGAGACTGAAACTGGGATTAAAGGCAGTGGACTAATTTCATCTTGTGGAAGAAATGTCAAGGCAGCTAATGTTGAGGTGGTGGCATAGCTACTGTCAGGGGCTTTTAGTCCAATCTATGTTGAGAAATGGAGAGCAAGAAGCCCAGCAGAATGATTTAAAACATTGAGTTTGGCCAGAAAGGAAATTGTGTTAAGGTTGCAAAGATGGAGCAGAGGAGAAACTGGTTGGTGAAAGAAAAGATGGACTGAGAACATCATAAGAATCACAACTCTGGCCTCTGCAGCTTCAGAGTTGCAAAGGTGAAAGACTTAGCTTCCAGAAGTGAGCCCAGAGCACCATGTTCCAGAATGGCAGTGGTCCAGGGAAGCTCTCCTCAGGACTGGGTTCAGAGGCACTTGGCCTCAACAGTCAGGACAGTGGGAAGCCTGGCTGCGACTCCAGCTGGCGGAGACCCTGGCATCACCCGTGCAGTGATGGTTTTAGGTGCATGCAGAATCCAAGAGTTGGGGATCAGGAAGGCTTCCACCCAGATTTCAGAAGATTTGGGGGGCCAGGCAGTGTGCTCCCAAGATGGCAATGTGGGAAGCTCTAGGTGTGAAGCCAAAGGTACAGTGGAGACACCAGAAGGTTGCAGAAGCCGGGAACATGGATCATCTGAGGAACACTGTAAGGAGGGAGCCGAGCCAGCCCGAGAGAAGCCCTGGAAACTACAACCAAGGGAAATGCCGCAGGGGTGGAGCCATCCAAATCCTCTGAAGTTTACATCTTGTCCCAAACTTCCCTGGATGCTGGACGTGGAACTGTGGGACTTGGTCCCACTCCTTTCTCCCTACTTGGAATGGGAATGTTTTTCTTGTGCCATTGAATGTTAGAAGTGTTTAACTTTCCTTTCACTTGTACAGGAGCTCCCAGCTAAGTGTTTGCCTTAAATCTCAGAGGAAGACTTTGGACCTGGACTTTTCAGCAATGCTGAAACTGTTGGGACTTTGGGAACTCTTAGAGATGCATTGAATGCCTTTTGCATAAAGGGATGTGCACAAACCTTTAGGGGATGGGATGGGATGGAATGCTAAGGTTGTGACTAGATACCCACAACCCTTCATGCAGTCATAAGTGGAGCTTTTGGGAGGTGGCTGGATTCGGGTGTGTGAATGTGGATTAAGGGTGTGATGTTGGGATTAAAGGTATGGATAACAGGAGTCCCACCCTGGGTGTGAGTGGCACCAATCAGAGGGCAGCCTGGATGAAATACAAAGGGCCAGAAATAAGCCAGCCTGCTGCTGCCACCGCCGGTGCTGCTGCTGGTGCTGCTTGCTGCCTCCAGCCTGCTCTCTCCCTGCTCCACAACGCCCTCTGCCATGGAACCAGCCAGCTAAGGATTAAAAGCTCTACAAACTGTGAGCTACATAAACCTTTCCTCCTTTAACTTCTGGGTATTTGGCATTTTGAACCAGGAACTAGAAGAGTAACTAGGACAGATGGGAAGTGAGGAAATGGTCAATTCTATCAAAGGAGTTGGGAATCAATCATCACAAATGCCCCTGAAATACCATGGCAATACACTGTGCATGGCAAGCTGTGCAGCCAACTGCCAGCGCTGCAGGTATTACAGGAGCACATCTATTCCAACACATGGTGCAGACGTTTAGGATTCTAAAGAACAATTCCTTCAATTAAAGGATTTGTTTCTCTAGACTCCTAGAACACAAATGTACCCATCACAAAGACTGAAGAAATTACTTTGCATTGCATTATGTTAGCTATCTTTAACTAGCAGTTATATAAATGACCAAGTCCTGCACAGCTGAGCCCAAAAGATAAAAACCACTACAGCACAGATAGGAAGCTCCAGCTTTTCAAACTGCGGTAGGGCTTCACCACCATAAAGGAAATACAGTACTCGAGTCTCCACTTATGCTTTGAGCCCTCAACTCACTTTTCAACACTTCAGCACAACAAAGCCATGTGTCAACAGGAAGTGTGCTATGTGTGGCAGCAGAGGGAGAAGAGAAGTGCCCCCCGAAATTCGTACCTCAGCGCCAAAGTAGTTGAAGATCCCCACGACACTGACAGGAACCAGCTTGTTCACGCAGCGCCCTAGAGCTTTTCTCCCAAGGGCAAACACGAAAGGAATTTCTTGTTCCCGAGCCATAGCAATCACGTTATAGAGCGCCTCGTCCAGGCCACCTGCGGGATCAACACACGCACAGGTCCCAAGTTAGTCACTTCCTCTCAGAGCTAACCCGGCCTGCAGCAGACAGCAGCAGAGGAACGCCCGGAGCGCAGAGGCTGTCACACACATCCTCCTGTTTGTGTATTACAGACATGCAGCCTTCTTCCTTCTCAATTAAAATGCCAAATTTCTTCAAAACCAGAACTTTTCTTTTTCCACAGTGACTAGCAGAGTCAAAATCAACTTTCAATTTAAGCCAGGCATAGAAGAAATCCTAGCACTCTGAGGCTGAGACAGGGGGATCACAAGCTCAAACCTCGCCGACAATGTAGTGATGACCTCCATCTCAAAATAAAAAATAAAGGGCTAGGGATGCAGCTCACTGTAAAGGTCCTGGGTTCAGTTCCCAGTACTGCAATGAAAAGGTGTATATAAACAAATATGTGTATACGGTAATAAGCATTATGGAGAAATCACTGAAATTGTTAACAGCACTTTTCTCTCTAACCTGTCAGCTCACAGAGCCCAGATGGCTGCTGCCTTGTGGCTTCTCCAGTGCCATGCGCTGCGTCTGTCCTGCCCCAACCGCCCTGAAGGCCCGTGCAGGACATGTGTCACAGCACAGTGTCCCCACACAGCAGCCTCGACGCAGAAGCCTCCACACAGGACGCTGTCTGGCTCTGTAACCACAGACAGGGCAGAGGCCCTTCCTTCTCCTCTCATTTTTTTTAGAGGGGAGGCTACCACTGGAAGGTGATGTAAGAAACGTGATGGGAATACATTGGAAAGAAGTGCACCTGACTGGTCCCCACTTTGGTCACAGCGAAGGGGACATGGGACAGACCCCATGGAAACCCTTCACCAGTATTCACACTGAGGGTTTTCTTCATGATCCAACCCCAGTTATCCTACCTAATCTCGGTACTGATTTTACTTTCTTTCCTCATGCGCATATTTTGTTTTAAAATTATACTCCTCTGAGAAAAACATAAGGTTCACTCTAAAAATCTCCTGCAATTCCACCAAACAGGCACCAGAGCAGGCAGAAGCAAAGCGTGCGTGCCTTTGGACTGGATCTTCTCGCAGTTGGGCGAGATGATGACGCACTTGATCTTGTTGAGCTTCATGTGCTTGGTGACCTCCCGCAGCCCCATGACCAGCCGGCGCCTGGCCTTGGCCCGTGCGGGGTCCTTCTGGTAGACCCGCTCCTGGAAGCTGACCAGCTCCTGCAGGAGGAGCGTCACGCACTCGTCGATCTCTTTGGAGAGAACCTGATTGCAGTACCTGTGAAGGGAACAACAAGGACCTCCTTTCAAACCACCTTCCGGCAACGACAAAGCTGCGTTAGGAAAACAGCTTTATGAGCAGCACAGCCACTCAGAGATTCCATGTAAAGTCAAGTCCTCAAACTTCCCAATCCTCCAGGCAGCTAGAAAAACAGAAGTGTGGCATCGCCTCTGTCTCTGGGTTTGTCAACAAACTGGTTTTCAGTAAAGAGTAGGTCAACCTCAGGGAAACACTACCTGAAATCCTGATGATTAAATTTCTGATGCAAATACTGCCCTGCTTTAAGACAAACACAGATAAAATGCTTAAGGTGCTTCTGGTAGGAACACATCCAACTTCTAACTCAATGTCTGAACACCCACACTGCACCCCAGGCCTGGAGCCTCTCCGGGCGTTTCTGAGCCATACAGGAAGGCGCTGGGCAGAGGCCTCGGTGCCCCGCTGGCTCAGCAAACCTGGAGCTGTGGAGGATGAACTCGACAGTTCAACCAAAGCCTGAGCCAGGAGGCCTTGAGGCAGACGCCACACGGCCTCAGACAGTGCTCCTCGCTGAGTGCTCTGCTGGGTCCCGGCCAGCTAACCGTGAGGACCAGGACAGCAGTGGGCGGGAGGTCACTGTGGGCCTCACTCGTGGATAAGAGGATCGCCCAGCGCACTCCCGTGAGTTCTTCCTGTCTTCTCATTCTCACCCCTTATCTTCACTAAGCGGGTATCAGACAGTGAGCCCTGGTTACCTCACCTAGCAGTAACCCAGCAAGCCAAGTCCAATTTAGAAGTTTCACAGTAGGAAAACCTAGGCCTGAGCTGCTTCATCACAAAAGGCACCGCACTGGGAATTTCACGCGAGCAATGCTTAAATAAGGACTGGTGAGGCACTGCCTCACAACTGCACAGACCAAGGAAGGCGGACTGTCAGCAAGCATTCAGAATTAAAAAACAGAACAACAAAAATGCAATTTTCTTCCTTTTTTCTTTCAAGCTATTCCAGATATATGCAACATTTTACTCCTCATTTGCTCCACATCTGTTATTTGACATTTAATTAACTTCTCAAAGATAGTCAAGAGGTTTTCACTGAAAAACAATGCAATAAGGAAAAGTAACAGCACCAATATGGTCTGGACTCTCACAGATCACACATATTCTCACCCTGGGAGTCTTTCATATGTCGTTTTTAAAGGGAAAACTAGCTCACTACACAAATGTCAAAAATCCTAAAATATCTCACAGCAGTAACTGTTAAAAGGTCATTCACAGATGGAGTATCATATTGTGTGACTTCTTAGTTATCTCAATTCTAAAACCTAGCAGCTTAACAACAAATATTTTGAGCTGGGTGTGCAGATTAGTGGTAGAGTTCTTGCCTGGTGCAAGGCCCTGAATTAAAAAAAATATGATAAATAAGTTTTATGGCATAGGTCCATTTCAAGTGACAAGGTCTTAGAAGCCTAGCTCATGTACTTAATTAGTCAGAGTTTTTTAAAGGACCAATACTCAGAAAAGCAAAAGCATCTGAAGAGGGAAAAAAACAGTACAGCATCTTAAATATACAAAATGCATGAGGCCAGGTTTCTCAGACAGAAACACTGATGCAAAGAGAATGTATTTCCTGTCCAGCAGCCTTGCAACAACGCTAAAGAAGAGAACACTTTGTACGTGACACAGCCAGCTGGTGCACAGAATCGGAAAGGACTTAGACACCTCGGAGCTACACCTGCGCGGCTCACCAAGTAACAACGACGATGCAGAACCATAATCAAGACTCAGTGGGCTATTCGACCTGAAGCAGAAGGGAAAACTTACTCTCTGAATCTTTTGCTGTGGATCTTGGTTATTGTGGATGACGCCATGGGGCTGCCGATCCCGGAGCTGGCTGGAGAGCCTTGGGACACGGGTGTCATGCAGTACGGGGAGTTCTGACTCGCTGGGGAGAGCGAGGTATCGCTGGGCATGCTCAGTCCGGCATCTGTGGAGACGCGAGGCGCGGGGAAGAATCCAGGCTGCAAATGCGGGAAGGCACCGCGCCGCCCCACACGTTGGCAATGGCAGCTGCTTCTGGGTCACAAGTTAGCGAGACGGGCATTTTTCCTATCACAAACACCTCTCATACACTACAAACATGAAGACTTCCTATATCTATTACATGACACTGAAAAACCCAAAAACAAAACAAACAACAAACGCAGCCTGGAAGTCTCCACAGAGGAGATGAGAACAGGCGAAGTTATCCAAACCTGCACTCCCAAGGGTTTCATTACGGACAAAGGTCTACACCTCCTCATGACCGCATTGCCCTGCTCTGCATTCCCACCCGATTCTCGGGGGTCGCTGCCTTCCTGCTCTAAGTCCCCCATACACCACTCACTTCTGCTGAGCTCAGGGCCGCGGCTCTAGTCACTGGCCATTGAGTCCACCACGTCCTTCCCTCAGCAACGCTTCTCCCTCAACACCCAGGGTCTCGTGTGGCGAGGTCCCCTCTGCAAAGCCACACCTCCTGCGCTCCTGCGGCTGGGGCTGCCACCACTTGGCTTCCGCTCTGCCCAAACGCCCCACTCCCACCACTTACTAAAAATAAACACAGTCCATGTGCAAAGAAGACTTGGGACAGAATGGACAGAGAGACCTAAATTCAGGGAGGCCTACTAAGTCAAGAATAACGGGGAGTCCTAACCGAACATGTCCTAAGGAAATGATCCTCAGAGGTAAGTTCACTTTTCTAAAACAATGAAACACTGCTGCCTGATCCATTTATAAATCAGGTTGCAATGCCCCAGGAGATCATGTGTGCTGGGTACTTACTATCTGGGACTACATCTTATTTGCTGGAATTGTATGTGCTCACTACTGACTGGGACTAAATCTTTACTGACCAGCTATCCTTTGCTGTGCAATTCTATACTCATTGAGCATAAGTATTAATTTCCCCAAAATAAAAAAATCAACAAAAGGACTCAATAAATAAAGATACAGTTTTCCAGAGGTGAGGCAGAAAGAAAGGAACCACGAGAGCTCCAGAGGTGAGCTGACATACTAGTGAGCTCTGAATTTTCTTTTTTCTTGGAGACAGGCTCTTCTAACACAGAGCAAGCTGGCCTCGAACTCAGTGTGTAGCCCAGGCTGGCCTCGCGCTCACAGCAATGCCTCTGCCTCAGTCCCCTGAGTACCGGACTGCAGATGTGCACCACCGTGCCCAGCTGAGATCTGTTTTCAAGGTTTACAGTTCCAGACTGAAGCCTTAAGGCTGACACATAAAGGGCCGGGGATTTAGCTCAGGGCTTAAACACCTGCCTGGCAAGCGCGAGGTCATGAGTTCGATCCCTGGTACCAAAAATAAAGGCTGACACATATGTACCACTGCGGAGCATGTGCCACCACCTCAGCCTCCCTGCCAAGGCACATTCCCAAGAAACTGCTCTCGACACTAAAGAAGATCACAGAGCAGGCAACACGACCGCCACTTAGCGTAACCAGCTTCCCATCCTTCAAAGCGCTGAGCCAGGCCAAACACGGACCCGACAGCTGGAACATGAGCCCCCCCACCGAAGGCCCACAGGATGCTGGGATGTGTGGGGTCACCACGTGACTCGATGTGGTGCTCCGGCATGGACCACACAGTCCAGACCACAGGGCTGCATGGGGAGGGAGAGCACAGCTGCCTTGACCCTGTGCTCACGGTCAACCAAATGGGCACCTGTGGGGATCAGATGGCGCGTGCCACGGCTCGGCCAGGAAGCCACGGCAATCACAGACCCCAGCGCCCCAACCACCCACACGTACGTGAGCCCATGAGGACTGCTGTGCGCGGTTACGAAGACACGCAAGTTATTTTGCTTACTAAATCTGGGCTTGTTGTTCTGTAAAATCATGAGTTTAAATGTTTCACCAGCTGTGGTGCACTACAAAAAATGCATCAGGTTTCTGATCATGTTGTTATGATTCCATACATAATATGGCTAGCGCTAGAAAAGTAAATGGTTGCTTACTCATTTTTGAAATGCAGAGTTGCAATTAACCAGCTCAAAGAAAAACCTCATCACGTCCCCTTACCAGACACTGGTAAGAGCAGGCTTCCCAGTCACGCCTTATCCGGGCCTGGCTGGCTGCTCCCTTTCGTTTCTTAGGAGAGGACAGAAGTGTGGGCGCCGCAGGGATCCCAGGAGGCAGCCGCCCCACTAACACCCTCAGCGCCGCTTTCGTGCAGCAAGTGAGCACTGGCCAAGGAGCAAACAGAAGGACACGCAGAGGAAAACCAGTGCGACAGCTCTGACCGGCACCTTGAGAACCAAGAACGGCAACCACTTCTGTGGAAACAGACGCTGATGTGTCCGTTTCCCAAAAGAATGGCCAAAGGCCTGGCTAATGTGCTGTCTCCGGCCCCTCTCAACACTGCCCGTGCAGCCCCCATCCTTAGCCCACGAGCTGGGCCCCGCGTGCGGCCCCGGCCCCAGCCAGCCCTGCTCTTACCTTCCTGGGAGGGGCCCTCACGCGGCAAGGCGTCCATGAAATGCACAGGCGGCTCTGTGGGCTCCTCAGATCCCAGGACACTGTGGTCCACTGTTAAGCGGCCCTTCTTTTCCTCTCTTTCTTTCAAAATAACCTGGAAGTCATGACAGCAGTCTTTACTGATCGTGCTTTAGGTCTGAACTGAGGGTCACATCGTGCCCAGGACAGCGGAGTGGCCTTCACACAAACGCAGGCCTGCGGGTGGCAAGTGGCTGTGTGTTTGCTTGGCTATGTAGAAACTGACTCCCGAAAAGGTAAATGTCAGCTTAGGTACCAGATGCTGGAGAATATATGGTACCCGAAATAAAGAGGCTTGAGAATATATGGTATCAATTCACATCTACTGGGCTTCGCTCTTTAAATCCTGTATGATAAACTGAGTTTTCAAAAAATAACTGAAGCATAAACTGGTTTGGAAACAGTGTGCACAGTTCACTTGCTTTATATTTCCATGTCCGGCTAGTTGGATACAGGCCGTCGCACTCTAAGAACTGGGAACTCTGGAACAGCGTATCACCTTCAAATCACAGATGAAGAAGCTGAGGATGACAGTTTGCCTACACACAGCTGCCAGCCAGCAGGCTGGGGCGCTTGCACGAAGGTCCGCAGCTAGGCTGGGGCTGCAGCTCACCTGCAGAGCACTTGCCTGGACTAACTGAGGCCCCTGGTGTGATCTCCAGCACAAAAAGAGACTGAAAAACCAACAAGCAAGCGAAAACAGCCAACCAAACACAGGGCTTCTGATCCACAGGGTTCAGTGCTCTGGGTTATTAAATGTTTAAACAAGTTTTTTTTAAACCTTATAGAAAACAATTCCTTCTCTAGGACCTTGTTTCACATTGAAAGACTGTTACAAAGTTGATGATATCTCCAATTCTGAACTAACTACTCATTATAAAGATGCACATCTATGAGTATTTCACAGTAATCTACTGGCTCATACACCATGCCGCACTCCTGTTCTTTGTTTTTGTGTGTGTCTTCTAGAGACAGGGTCTCACTATGTAGACTAGGCTGGACTCAAACTCACAGCAATCCTCCTGCCTCAGCCTCCAGAGTGCTGAGATTACAGATGTGTGCCACCACACCTGGCCCATGTCTCATTTCTGACTTAACCCCTTTAAGCATCCTATAAGGTAAAAGATTCCCAAATTTCGGATTACCTTTTTAAGTGCTGTGGGTCTTTTTAGCTTTGCAATTTCCTTCTCTCTTCCTTTTTTTGCTTTAGAGGAAGTAATGTCCAAAGCGTTAAAGGACGTCAAACAGGGCTGACTCTTGGTTAAAGGTTTCCTGGTAGCAGAGTCTTTAGGGTGAAAAGCGGCCGTGGTAACCACTACAGACAAACAAGAACATTACTACTGTGATTTTGTGCTTTTACTATTTACCATTGTGATTCTACTATGGCCAGTTCCACGTCCTTCAAAGTTCCCAACGACGAGTCTGCAAAAGCATCCTCTTCCCGTGGGAAAAACAGCAGGGGCAGCTCCCTGCAGTGCTGGGCTCCGGGGGCTCGGCTGTCCACTGCTCCCCTCTATGAGGGGAGGCAAAGCCAGGTTGTGGGGGCAGCTCTGCAGCCCAAGGCGGGGACACACGGGGACTCCACTCTGCCCTCATGTGGCCATGGGAACCACCTGACCCGTGGGGTCCCAGCCTCAGCCGGCAGCTCCTCAATCCTGCTCGGCCTGCAGTTTACTTATCTCCACTGAGACACCTGAGGGCTGTCACCCTTTTTGGGGGGTGGGTAGTACTGGGGACTGGGCTCAGGGCAGTACTACCAAGCTATACCCCAGTCCTTTTTATTGTGACACTGTCTCCCAAAGTTGCCCAGGTTGGGCTCCCACTTTTGATCCTCTTGCCTCAGCCTCCCTCCTCACACTGCCATTGATTAAGAACGCTGGTACATCCTCTGCTGACGCTGGGTGCCACCCAGCACTTCTGAACGCAAGGACAGCTACCCGACCTTCCCTCGTCCTGCACCCCCCCCCACCCCAGCCTCTCCCTGCAGCAGAAGATGCACTCAGCCCTGGTGGGAAGCCACAGCCCCTGGGGAGGCACAAACCCCACTATGCCCTGGCCTCCACCCCTACACACACACACACACACACACACACACACACACACACACACACACACGCAGAGTTTGGTCCAAACTTCTGTTGCCATTTAATTTAAACTGGATCACTTAACAGTTCAGAGAGCCAAACTGCTTGTGATTTCTATTTTAACCTTTGAAAAAGAA
>PVJX010037587.1:0-16850 GCA_004027295.1 Dolichotis patagonum
AGGTAACTCACAATATAATATATTTAAAGGGACAAATTGCTTTCTTATATGGAAGGAATCACATTAGTCTTTGCCTTTTCTTGATTAGCTTTGCCGAATCCTATTATGTACAAAAGTCAGTGTATATTTGTTATATTGGTACCGAAAGCACTTGCAAGCCTTTCATGTTATCTTGTCCTCAATCCTTGTGGAAATGCAGCATGACTTCCTTTTTAGTGCTGTTAGATCTTTTGTTGTGCAGTTTTTTGTCTTTGTAGAATCCATTGTTGTCATAGCAACATCTTTGGTGTTCATATATAGACAAAATATTTCTTCACTGTGCTTCTAGAGAGTAGTTAACAAGTAGAGGATGGCAGATTTTAGGGCTTCACAGGCCCAAGAACTCCAGCATACCCTAGATACAGAAGGTCACATGTGCTCCATTTACCATCCTTGCTGTGAGCCTGGGGGAAGAGGCCACAGCTGAGGAATGTGGGCATCGTGAAGATGGAAAAGCTAAGAGAGTGTATTTGCCCCTAGAGCTTCCAGAAAGGAATGAAGGGCTCCTGACACACCTTGCTTTTAGGCCAGTGAGATGCCCTTCCTTCCTTCCTTCCTTCCTTCCTTCCTTCCTTCCTTCCTTCCTTCTTCGGTGAGTCTCACTTTAGATCTGTAAGTTACAAAACTGCAAGAAAATACATTTGTTTGGATTTAAGACATTAAATTTATGGTAATTTGGTGCAGCATGAATAGAAAACTAATACAACATCCTTCACTATCTCACACTTCATTTAGCTGGATTGTGAAACTTAATTATGACAAAGCAGATAAGACTTTGGTTTAAATTCATTTCACCTATGATCAGAAAGACGTATACCGTCCTACTGCCTTAGAACTGCAATTGTGACAACAGAAATTTTAAATGACATCAGGAGCACTTGGAGGTCTTTACAAGTTTTAGTACAATTTAGGAATTTTCTGTCTCTAAATCATTCAGGTGGAACATTTTTAAAATTTAATGGTAGTTTCTAACTAAATAATTATTGTATAAAAGAGTTAAGATGAGAGCCAGTGAGGTACTGGAACTAGCTTGTATATGCTTGGAAGAGACAGTAGTTAAAATTTTGGCAATTATTTTATTTTTAATTTTTTTATTTTAAAGGGGAAAAAATAATAAATCCAATCAAAACAAACCAGTGCAAGAGATACAGGACTTCAAAACATGAAATCAATAATAGTTACCATAATACCTTTTAATGTCTTCAAAATAACTGCAGATAACTTCAAACACAGTAAAAATTAAGCAGAACAGAATGGAATAGAAACAATAAAAGCAAAACTATGAATGCAATAAAGAATTTCAAACAAGCCAATAGTAAATCTGAAATTGTTATCATAATATATCTTGATATCCTTAAAATAGCTTCTCCTGCCATTGGATTTAACATAATAAAACAAAACAAAAAGGAATAAAATCCAACCCAACAAAGCAATGGAAACAACATAGGACCTCAAAACAAGACCATAGGGAGTCAGCAATGGCTGCAACCCTCAGAAGGAGATCCCCCCTGGGTATCACACTGTGTATCACTCTCCCCTGGACCTGTGAGCAAACCGCTGCCTCTAGACCTGCAGTGTTAGTGAAACACCAAAGCCTCCAATTGCACTTCACCTCCACAGCTCCGTCACAGCCTGTGTTTCTCTGGATAAGCCGATGATGCGAGGAGCTGATTGGAATTTTCTTCCCATGCAAACAGGAAGGGGAGTTGCAGTTAAGGCTGAGGAAGAAGCAGGAAGTGCTAAGTGTTCCCGCTTTGGCCTTGGGCCACGTTAGACCACCACCATAACCATACAGTAATTTATTCTAGGGCCAAACCCTTTCAGTTATCAGTTTTTCATTCAGCTTGAAATAGTCATTCTTTAGACTACCGTTTAATTTACAGAGAAGTTGTAGAGGTAACACAGAGACTTTCCATGCAGTCTTCACCTTGTCTCTCTTACTGTTCACTTTCTACATTTCTTTGACACACCAGTGAGCCGATAGTGATACACTGCCATTAACTAAAATTCGTACTTTACTCATGATGTGTTAATTTTTCCAAGCATCCTTTTTGGGTTCCAGGAATTTCATCTATGATACCAAGTCACATTTATTCATGAAGTGTCCCTAGCATCCTCTTGATTCTGACATGTTCTCAGACTTTGTTTGTTTTTCTTTAAATTGTTCAACATTTAATTATATCACCATACATATAAAAGAGCATGGCATATTATGCACCACATGAATTAATAGCTAATATCTCCTATATGTATGCAGCATAGATAAATTATTATTTACATTTTTAATATCTGGGTAAAACCAGTCAGAAAGTAGTCAGAGAAGCTGGATCTGTTTTAATTACATCTTTTAGCTTCTGTCATTTATCTTCCACCATTGAACGTCACCCTTTGAAACACAAAGTAGCCATGGTAACAGATCTCATTTACATGCACCAGACATTCATATTTAATAACAGTATATTAATATTTTCACCTACAGATTTTTAAAGCATTAAATTAAATAATCTTAATCTTTAAAATGGGCATGGAACTACTCTAAAACTCACATTATGATCGCAAAGTTTTTATTGCCTAATCACTTTTATATCAATGACTTTGGTTTTTAATTGTAAAAAGTTCATTTAAGTACATGATACTAATCTCCTGTATCACTTCATATCCACTTCTGAGGCAACTTCCACTTTACTTCATTTGGAATTTACCTCTATTTCTGTATGTATATGTGGATATTTTCTTCAGAAAGTTTTTTTGGCAATTTCCATTCATCACTCCCTTTAAAAGATAAGGATTTTGAGCTCTGTTACTTCTTACCACCGCCCCAAAATCCTTTACTCCTAATTTTTCTATATTTAAACCAGCATTTTAATACCTTATGAAAATGTGAAAGCTTTAGACAGAGAAAGCTCTTTAATGTTTAAATTCTGTCTAATTTAGTTACATACAATGATTTTTTAAAATAACATTGTGGTGTGGACACAACTGAATTCTACGGGGGGACCCGAGAAGCCACCTGTTGTGGAGAAAACTGAAGCAAGTTGGTTCACGCAGCTGCTTTTTAAATCACAGGGTATTTCATCTTGAAGTCCTGGGGGTGCAAAGGCCCCGCAAGGACATTTTCTCTCTCTTTTTGAAAAGTATATCAATTACTCATTAGAATGTTAACTCTTAGCAGCTTTGTGAAGAAATTTTATCTTAACAGTTTATGAAAACACATTGGAGAGTCCAGAATATATTATCATTTTCTAAACTTTAAGAAGCCAAGAAAACGAATTTAGTAACTGTTGACTTATGTTACAGTTTTTTGTACTTCAAATATAGAAAGCAATAGACGTTTACCTTAAGACTTTAAGAAGCTAATTTTCTTAGTTGACTAAAAACCTAAACAAAATATATGTTAGTATTTTTTTAAGATTAAAAAAGGATACAAACAGTGATATAGAATTTCAAAACAAAATAATAGATTAGCCGTGGTTAATATATTGCATATTGTTATCTTCAAAATAGTTGCTCAGTTTATAAGATGTAAGCAAGATATAGGCATTAACAAATGAGCACACAATGAAAGCACAAACCATTCTTTTTGATGAACTAACGTAGATTAGTAATACAATTACCTGTCATACATATAAAATATTTTCCCTTCTTCCTTTTTTCCTTTTCCCCATCTCAGTCATTTTCTTTTGAACAATTTCATCCTTTTCACTTTCAGAATATCTGTTGTACAGTTTGGATCTTACATACGCTTTCAGTTTTTTTTATACTAGGGAGATAATATGATGTTTACATGTGTGAGTCTGATTTATTTCAGTTATGAATATGGTCTCAAGTTGCATCCATTTACCTATGAAAGCCTCTAGTTTATCCTGTATAGCTGAGTAGAACTCACTGTATAAAAAATACCACATCCTTTTTTACCTGTTCTTCAGTTGATGGACATTTGGATTTTGTCCATGATTTAGCTATTACAAACTGTACTGCTATAAACATGGGGGTGCATAAATCACTGTGGTATGATGTTTTCAATTCTTCTGGAAAAGTACCCAGAAGGGGAATGAATAGTTGGATCAAATGGGTTCTTCAAATCTAAGTTTTGAGGAATCTCCACACTGATTTCCACAGGGTTGTACCAGTCTACACTCCCACCAACAGTGTAGAAGAGTTCTTTTTTCCCCACAGCCCCATCAGCATGTGTTTTTGGTTCATTTCTTGTTTTTTTTTTTAATTTTTATTTTAAAGAAAATAACACAAAGAAAAATACAACAGAACAAAACCAATCAAAACAAAACAGTGTAAGTGACACAGGACTTCAAGACAAGATAATAGGAAATCAACAATGGTTGCCATAATGCCTCTTGTTGTCTTCACAATAGCTACCCATACCTTCAGATATAGTAAAAATCAAACAAAACAGAACAGAATAGAACCAATAAAAATGAAACAATGAATGCAATAAAAGGCTTCAAAACAAGATCATAGTAAATCTAAAATGGCTGCCATAATATATCTTACCTTTGTAAAGCCTTGCATGCCTTCAGATATAATAAAAGCAAAAAGACAAAACAGAATAAAACCCTACCCTACAGAACAATGAAAGTAATGCAGGACTTCAAAACAAGATAATAGGGAATTAGCAATGGCCACCACCTTCAGAGAAGATCCCCCATAGATGCTCATATTGTCATCCTCTGACTAGATCAGACCACCAGCTTTAGACCTGCTGAGTCAGTGAAACACTAAGCACTACAAGCGTTAAGTTGCATTTTACCTCAATAGCCATCACCCCAGCCTGTGCTTCTCCAGCTCAGCTGGTTGCTTATGGGGTGGGGTGGTGGTGGTGTTGGAGCTTGGCTCTTCTTGTCTCCTAGCCCATGTGCTGGAAGGGGCTGGCCTCTGGTTCTCCCCCCGGCAGCCTGTGCATAGCACCAACTGGTAGGGCAGGCTTGGATTCTTGTTCACTTCTTGTTCTCCTTCCCTATAGTCCACGAATGCCACAGACTCACTGGAAAGGGCTGGCATGTGGCTCTCCCCCTAGTGGGGAATCAGCGTGGTTCTGAGTGTGGAAGGCCCACCTGAGGATTGTTGCCAGCAGCATAAAAAAGAGAACTGCAGGCAAAGATGGTGTACACTGCTCTTCCTGGAGAAACTTGTCATGCTGGTTTTCCTGACATGAACTCAGCTGTTATCATTAGGGGAATTTGGGTCCTTGCTGTCACAGAGGATGGTTGTGGTTCTCTTCAGGGGTCCTCTGGTCCTTACTTTGAGCATCACTTCCTGGCTCCAGTGCAGATCCCTTAGCCTGCTGGCACAGATCCTTCATCCTGCTGGCACAGACTTTCTAGCTTCCACCACCAGCTTCGGACCTTATCAGTGCAGATACCACAGATTTGCATGAGACATTGTCGTGGGCTCTTGGTCCCCAGGTAGACCTGTGGAGGACATTGCCATGGGCTCTCACTCTTTAGCTGGACTCGTGCAGGATATTGCCATGAGAACTGGGCCCTCAGCTGGATTCTTTGGGTCTCTAGTGTGTGGACAGATCTGTGCTCCTCTGCATTTGACATTTTGGGTGAATATTATAGTAACATACTATGAATTTGTGTCCTGTAGTAAACATTTTCCCTTGTAATTCATGACTGCAATATGCTGTATGTTTCGATCACACTTTGTAATTTTATTTATGCAAATATCCAATGTTTTCAATATGTGGAAGTTAATGGCACTCAAATATCACATCGTAGTAACTTACTTCCTATGCAATGAAAATGTCTTCCTTCTGTCCCCACATTGCTTAGAGAGAATGATTATATTTTGTTTTGTTCGCTTTGTTTTCTAAGTACTTATTCACATTCAACCTCAAATTCTTCATCAGTTATCAAGAGCCTAACTTTCACCTATAAAGAACTTTTATTTTCATCTTCTTCAGGAAAAGTCTTCAGAAATCTGTTGTACTTACATTTGCTTGACTTCATTCTTTGCTGGTCATCTTAGACTCTACCTTCACACACTGGTGTATTGAATCTCCTGTGTTCTGAAAGCCATGTTCTCTTTCTTTGGGTTTACTTTCCCTTTTGGACAGTCTTTCTGGACAGTTAATGAAGATACATCTACATAACTATACTACCTTCAAATCTGATCAATAGTTTGTCTTCCAAGTAAGATACCGATATCTTCTCATGCTTAATGGCCATTTATGTATATTATTTTGTGAAGGATTTGTTGAGATATTTTGGAAATTATTTTGTTATATTGTATTGTTGAATTGTAATACATCAATAGTTTTAAGTTTTCATTTAGAGCTATAATTTTTAAATGAAAATCTGTGCCTGACATTCTGTAAGACTGGTAATTAATATTCATGACCACCTTAAAATTGGTATAGTTGTTGACTTTGCCTGCATTTGTTGAGAACATTTTCCTTTTCCATTGAATTACCCTGACATTTTTGTATTGCTATCAAGGATACAGACCTATTTCTGAGCTTTTTTCTGTTCCATTGATTTAGAAGTTAATATATATTAAGAATATGTGTCATGTACTGTTTAGCTGTAGAATTCTATAAATAAATTCATATCCACCATATTATGCAAAATGATATGACAGTTAGGAAATTAACTGTTTATTTCTTGTGTCTCTTAATTTTTTAAAATATATTTTGAAGTTTTGAATATGTATACATTTATGATCATTAGCTCTGTCTGATGAATTTTCCCTTTTATTATTATGACATAACCTTTTAAATCTCTGATAATTGTATTTCTCCTGAAGTTGTTTGCATGATCATTACAGCATATTCATCATAACTGTACACATAACATATCTTTTTCAACCTATATGTATCTTATATTAGTGTGCATCTCTTATAGACAAGATATAGTTGAGTCTTGATTTATTATCCATTCTTATAATCTCTATTAATTCAAATGTTTATTCCATTGAAAATTAATGTAGTTACTGGTACAATCAGACTTGTTTCAAATCCATTTTTCTCTTTTTCTTCCTTTATTTCAACCTTCTTGCCCTCTTTTTGAGTAGTCAAATAAGTTTCAGAAATTGTTAATTTATCAATTGGATTTTTGACTATTTCTTGTAATATTTTTAATTATAAGAATTAATGTATTCATCATTAACTTCTCACATTTCCATATTTTACCACTTTTTATAAACATATTTAGAAATTTACACCACATCTGCCCATTTACCTCTGTGGTACTCTATGTTGTGTTTTGTTTGATATTGTATTATAAATATTCCACAGTAATATAGAGTTATGCTTTAAACAGCAAAAAAAGAAATAGACTTTATGCACACTTAGATATTTTTGCCATGTTCAGTGGTCTTTTCAATTCCTAAATATGTGATTACCTAATAGTGTGGTTTTCCTTTGCCTGAAAGAATTTCTTTTAGCATATTTTGTAACCCAGCACTCATGGTGCAGTTTCTCTGTTTTTCTTCCTGTGTTTTATGTTTTATTTGCTTTTTGTGTGATAGATGAGTATGTTTTAAATGCACCTCACGCATGAATGTTATTTTGATTACATAGAAACTTCTGAGTTGACAATTTCTTAAAAACCTTTCTTTTGTTCAATATTTTCCATGTATTTCCTAGTCTCTCATCTTCATGATATCCCATAAGAAATATACATGGTTGTTTTGCACCCAGTGGCTACTGAGCACCGTGGTGGTTGCAGAGCCAGCAATGTAGGCTGTTGGGGGGGAGCTGCCCGGCCCAGTGGCAGGCGATGCACCGTGAGCTCTCCTTACCGCCCCTCTCTGCCCCACATTCCCACCCCCTTGGAGTCTGGGCCACCCAGGGCCGGGCCACGCCTACCATTGGGTCTGTGGGGTGGGGTCCCAGGGCAGCACCTGCCCTGCCTTGTGGAACCACCTCAGCCTGTGAGCCCTCTCTGGGTCTGGACACCGGCCCCACCACCCAGTACATTAAGTTAAAAGTGTCAACTTACGGGGTTGCTGAGAAGATGGCAGATCAATAAATAGCAAGGTAAAGAGCCTCTCTGAGAGAAACAGCTCAGATGCTAGAATTTACCATCATGGAGAAGACCAGATGAAAAGAGAGGGATTCTCATGACCCAGGAAGAAACTGAGGAGAAAGAAAACAAAACCAAAACCAAAAAAAAAAACCGTGGACGGAAGGCTGGAGCCAGACGTGCTCTCTCCAGAGCCGGCCGACTTGAGGTTGTGGTGCTCTCTCTAGAGCTGCAGTCGTGCTGATGTTGGGTTTGGCGGGCCCAGTGGAGCACAGAGCCGGCATGGAGACCTCCACCAACCCATGGTGAGTGCTCGGAATTTGGTCCTCCCGCAGGAGTGGGGGGTGACCGACCGGATTGGGCAGGACGGGCCTGAACAAGGAACAGCAGTGACTTAAGTTGGCTACTCCCTGCCCAGAGCAGATTGGTGGGATCTGCGTGGGCTGGATCACGCCCCTGGCCAGGACCCAATGGCCAGGGACAAAATTGTCCCCGAAGTTGTCCCGAACCAGTTCCATCCGCATGGCACACACTAATGTGGTGAAGGCCCCTGCTGGTTGACTAGCTTGGAGGGGAGGGGCCAGCCTACACCACCCCTGCTTGCACCTCAGTGACCAACAGCAAACTGGAAAAGACAGCAATCCCTAGCCAGCAAACTTCAGAAGAACCATAACCAATACTGAAAGGGGCTGGGACCTCCTCCATAGACCTCTATAGAAGAAACCAGAGACATGACAAGAGAAAGAAATAAGAAAAAGCTCCCATCCCCCAACCCAGGGAATATGGGTCCAGAAGAGGTAAATACAAAAGAGATTGAGGGCAGCAAACATGCAACATCAAACACGACATCAGCGGACATAAAGAGATATCTTCGGGACCTCATAAATGAGATCAAAACTGAAATATTAATTCAAGTTAAGTAAGAGATAAGTAGATTAATAAAAGAAAGGCTAAGCACCTCTCAAGAAGACACAGGTGGAAGAATGGAGGAACACAAAAGGAGAGAAACGTTCAATGAAGAATATAAAAACCTGAATACATGAGGCAGATTCAAAGCGATTACCAGGAAACTAAAAACTCCATTGAAAGCTGGCAAAGCTGCTTAAAAGAAACTAAGGACAGATATCAGAACTTGAACACAGGCTTGCAATCTATTATCATGAAAGGGAAGATCTCTTAAAAATAACAAGGAAACAGGCAGTAACAATACAAAGGCTAGAAGATGACAAGAGGATCTATAATTTAAGAATAAAAAATGTTAGTGAAGAAGCAGGGGTAAACACAAAGGAAATACAAAGGCTATTCACAGAAATAATTAAGGAAAACTTCCCAAGCATATGAAAAAGAAATGATATTCAGATGTATGAGGCATACAGAACTCCAGCAAGCTATAACCAAGACATCTACACCCAGACATATAATAATCAAGGTCCCAGAAAGTCATCAAAAGAACAGAATATTAAAAGCCATCAGAGAAAAGAAACAGATCACCTATAAAGGAAAACCCATGTAAATCATGACAGACTTCTCAACACAAACCATCAAATCAAGAAGAGCTTGGAGTGAAGTATTCCAAGCCCTGAAAGAAAATAACCCCCAACCCAGATTGACGTATCCTGCAAAACTGTCTCTAGAAATTAATGGAGAAACAAGATGCTTCCATGACAAAGAGGAACTGGGGGAGTTCATGACCACCAAACCAACCCTACAAAAAATACTGAAGGACATTCTAGAGAGAGAGAAAAAAACCACCAGCATTTCAGGAACAGTGGCAGAGAGGCCTCAATGAATGGGGCAGACAGTGGAATGAAGGAGAAAAGTAGACAACTAATGGTGAAAAAATAGAATAGCAGAAATGAGGCAGAGAAGGTTGGCTGTAATCTCTAACATAGATGGCCTTGAAACACTAACAAAAAGAAACACAGGCAGAGTAGATCAGGAGATAGGGCCCACTGAGATATAACTGACCTGAAAGAGGGTTTATGGATCAAAAGTCAAATATGAGAAAACAATGCTCTATGTGACAAGGAACCAGAGAGAAATAGGGGCAGCTCGTCCAGCAGCTGCAAATAGGTTGGAAAGACTGATACTTTCGTGAAGTGGAGAACTACTCAGCTATAATGGAGAAAAAACCTTGAAGCTTTTGTAGGTAAAGGAATACATCTTAAGATCAAGTCCAGGAGTTAGAAAGTTCAGAACCAGTTAGGATAAATGGCAGGTTGCTCCCCACATTCTAAAAACTGAGGGAGTTAGTGGGACCCAAAATGTACAAAAACCCTGTGAAAGTGAAAGGGGAGGAACTGTCTGAAAAAGGAAGGCAGAGGACATAGTTAATAGTGTATCAGGATTTCAAATCCACATTATTCTCATCGCTCTGTTTAGTTTGATTTTATTCTGTAGATTTGAGGGCACAGATGGCTATTCCAAAAATAGCAGGATATACTATGTTAATAATCATCAATCTCCTATTAACTTAATCTGAAGCCCTGTATAACTTATACTGTCTTATTATGACTGATCTTATTTGAATCTGGTTTGTTAGGTTGCTGTTTTGTCTTGACTGGTTTTATTTGAATCTGTTATGATTGATAGTATCAAGTCTGAGGGTATATGCAACTATATTGAAGATGACAAGATTCACTAGGATACCCATTCTGGTTAGATTATAACCTGCTTTTGAAGTCTTATAATGTCTCCAGTGTTTTATTTTTATTAATATTGTTATGTACTGCTATGTTTAATTGTATCTGATGATATAGACAATTCTATTGAAGATAACAAGAGACATCATAGTAACCATTGTATATCACCTTGTAATGTGGTTTTATATATCTTTTTTGTTTCATGTTTTTTGAGGAATTGGTTTGATTTGTCTTGCTTTGTTTTGTTTTTCCCTCTGCTACAGAAAGGATAGGTATACATGTAGAGACTCATGCATGTGTAGAACTTCTAAACAGTTTATGAGAGTTGATTATATAATGCATGATAAAATGAACAACTACTTTGAAGAAAAAGAGACACTAAGGTACCCAGTGCTGATTCTGTAGCATCAGATGTAAAAATCCAACAATATTATTATTCTTTGTTCAGAGTGATTTTAGTCTGTTTTGTTTGTTTGAGTTCAACATACATGAAGGTATGGATAGCTATTTTGAAGAGAATGAGAGATATTATGACAGCCATTGTTGACTTCCTTATTGTCTGGTCTTGAAGACCTAAAACGCCTTCATCATCCTGTTTGGATCAGTTTTACACTATGCTGTTTTGTATGAATTCACTGCATGTGAAGATACAGACAACTATTTGGAAGAAAACAAGAGACAGTATTATAGATAGTGAAGATCTCCGGTTGTCTTGCTTTGAAATCTGTGTCTCTTACATTGTTTTCTTATGTTCTGTATTGTTCTGTTTTGTTATGTTTAATTTTGCCCTCTTTAAAATAAATTTTTTAAAAAGAAATATAGATGGTCCAAACTGTGGTTTATATATAATGGTCCATTTTTATCTGATTATTTTCATCATCTTTGTTTTTTTGGTACTAAGGATTGAACTCATGACCTCAGGCTTATGAGGCAGGCACTTATGCTGTTGAGCTAAATCCCCAGCCCTATTTTCATCACCTTTATCTTTGAATTTTACAAGTTCATGTTTAAGTATCCATTTCTTTATGTTTATCCTGTTTACAGAGTGATGAGGTTGTTGAATCTATAAAACTATAAATATATAAACTTGACCAAATTTGACAATTTTGTCATTAAGTCTTCAGCTTTTCTCCACTATTATTTGCTCTACTCTCCTGGGATGTCATTTACTTATGTGATGGAACTTTTGAAATTGTCTCAAATTAGACATTTTGAAATTGTCTCTCTTGCCATTTAGACAAACATCCTTCTCCAGATTGAGAAAAGCAATACTTTTTATTGTTTAGTCAGCAGTTTAGCCCATTCAACATAATTTTTAGTTTTGTTTCTGTATTTTTAAGTTATAAAATTTGCATTTGGTTCTTATCTTTTTAAAAAATTTTATTTAAAGAGAAAAACAAAACAAAACAAAAAAGGGTAGCAACAATACAGAATTCCAAGGAAAAAAAAGAAATGAACAAAAAACACTAAGAAATCACTACTTGATATATTACATACTGTCATCTTGGAAATAGTTGTTCAAGTTACAAAATTAAAACATACAAAGTACACATTCAAACAATGAGACTGTTAATAGTTCTGTTCCATGATCTAACAAAAACAGTAATATGATCATCTATCTTACACACTTAAACATACATGAGGTTATATCCTTTAGAGCACTTTCTTTTCCTCTCTTTTTTACAGTAGCAATTATACATTTTGGGTTTTATTACGCCCACATTTCTTATTACTATTTACACTAGAGACACAATGTGATATTTATAAATATGATTCTTATTATTTCACTAATGAGGATAGTCTCAAGTTGTCTCCATTTACCAATGAAGGCCTCAAGATCATGCTTCTTCATAGCTACTCAGCTATGAAGTAATATTCCATTGTATAAAAATACCACATCTTTTTCATCCACTCTGCAGTTGATGGGCATCTTGGTAGTTTCCAAGATTTAGCTATTAGAAATTGTGCTGCTATGAACATGGGTGCACATATATCAATCACTGTGATTTGATCTTTTCAGTTTTTCTGGGAAAATACCCAGGAGAGGAATAGCTGGGTTGAATGGAACTTCCAATCCTAGCCTTCTGAGAATTCTCCATACTGATTTCCATAGTGGTTGCACCAGTCTACACTCCCACCAACAGTGGAGCAGTGTTCCTTTTTCCCCTGCAGCCTCACCAACATTTGTTATCAGTTGATTTCTTGATGGCAGCTATTCTTTCCAGGAGTGAGATGAAATTTCAGTGTTGTTTTAATTTGCATTTCTCAAATGACCAATGATGGCAAACATTTCTTCATATATTTATTTGCCATTTGTATATCTTCATCTGAGAACTTTGTGTTCATCTCAGATGCCCATTTTTGGAGAGGGTCTTTGGATTTGGGGGGCTCCATGTTTTTCCAGTTCTTTATATGTTCCTGATATAAATCCTTTGTCTGAGGGGTTGCTGGCTAAAATTCTTTCCCATTCTGTGGGTTTTCTTTTCACTCTGTTGGTGATTTCTTTTTTTTTTATTTAAAAAAAATTTTATTTAAAGAGAAAAAAAACACCACAAAAAAACCCAAAACAGAATAAAGGGTAGTAACAATACAGAATTCCAAGGAAAAAAAGGAAAAGAACACACAAAAAAACCACTAACAAATCATTACTTGATAAATTTCCTACTGACATCTTGGAAATAGTTGTTCAAATTACAAAATTAAAACATATAAAGTAGACATTCAAACAGTGAGACTGTTGACAGTTCTGCTCCACAATCTAACAAAAACAGTAATATGGTCATCCATTTCACACACTTAAACATACATGCAGTTATATCAAAAGGGTAAAATTAAACACAACAAAACAGAACAAAGCAGATCACAAGAAAACAATGTAAGAGACATAAACTTCAAAGCTAGACAATTGGAGATATTCACACACTAGCTATCATATTGACTTTTATTTTCTTCTAAATAGTTGTCCATAATGTCACATACAGGGAATTCACATGAAACAACATAGTATGGAACTGATCTGAACAGGAAGAGAAAGGCATTTCAGGTCTTCAAGACCAGACAATAGGGAAGCCAAGAATGGCTGTCATAGTGTCTCTCATTCTCCTCAAAACAGCTGTCCATACCTGCATGTGTGTTGAACTTAAACAAAACAAAACAAGCTAAAATCACTCTGAATAAAGAAAGATAGTATTGCTGGATTTCACATCACGACATTACGGAATCGGCACTGGGTACTGTAGTGTCTCTTTTTCTTCAAAGTAGTTGTTCATTTCATCATGCATTATATAATTGGTTCTCATAAACTGTTTATAAGCTCTACACATGCATGAGTCTCTACATGTATATCTATCCTTTCTGTAATAGAGGGAAAAACAAAACAAAGCAAGACAAAACTAAACAATTACTAGAAAAGCATGAAGCAAAAAGTCATATGAAACCACAATATAAGGTGATCTACAACGGTTACCATGATGTCTCAGCAGTATATAACAACATTAATAAAAACAAAGCATTGGAGACATTATAAGACTTCAAAAGCAGGTCATAATCAAACCAGAGTAGGTATCTTAGTGAATCTTGTCATCTTCAGTGTAGTTGCCTATATTCTTAGACTTCATACTATGAATCATAACAGATTTGAATAAAATCAGTCAATATAAAATAGTTATCTAACCAACCAGATTCAAATAAGATCAGTCATAATAAGACAGTATAAGTTACACAGGGCTTCAGATTAAGTTGATAGGAAATTAAGGATGATTACCATAATATATCCTGCTATTTTTGGAATAGCTGTCTGTGCCCTCAAATCTAGTGTAAGTAGACAAACTGGAACAGCATGTAATCCATCTAAGCAGAGTGGTGAGAATAATGTAGATTTAAAATCTTGTTACTCTATTGACAATATCCTCTGCCTTCCTTTTTTAGACAGTTTCTCCCCTTTTACTCCCATAGGATGCACTGATTATTTTGGGTCCCACTAACTCCCTATACAGAGTATCTTGATGGACTCTATCTCCTGATCTACTCTGTCTGTGTTTCTTTTTGTTAGTATATTGAAGTCATCCATATTAGAGATTAGAGCCAATCTTCGCTGCCTCATTTCTGCTATTCTATTTTTTTGCCATTAGTTGTCTATTTTTCTGTTTCATTCCACTGTCTGCCCTGTTCCTTGAGGCCTCTCTGCCACTGTTCCTGAAATCCTCGTGTTCTTTTTCTCTCTTTTTAGAATGTCCTTCAGTATTTTTTGTAAGGTTGAATGGGTGGTCACAAATTCTCCCAGTTCCTCTTTGTCATGGAAGCTTCTTGTTTCTCCATTAATTTCTTTTTTTTCTGTTTTTTAACTTTATTTTAAAGAGAATAAAACAAAAGAGGGCAGAACAGAGCAGATCAGAACAAGACAAAATAGGCAACACAGTACTTTACATTAAGACAACCAGATATTAACAGTAGCTATCACAATATCTCTTACTCTGCTATAGTTGAGCATAGTTTCAAATACAATAATATCAAACATAAGAAAATAGTATAAAACCATTCAAAGAGTGAAAAAATTACAGTGCATTCTGAACCGAATAACAGAGAATGATCAATGGGTACTATAATATCTCATTTTCTTTTTTTTTTTAAGCATTTTTTTTTAATTTGAAAGAGAATAAAACAAAAGGGGGCAGTACAGAGCAGATCAGAACAGGACAACATAGGCAACACAGTACTTTACATTAAGTCAACTGGACATCAACAGTAGTTAACACCGTATCTCTTACTCTGCTATAGTTGAGCATAGTTTCAAATACAATAATATCAAACATATCACAATAGTATAAAGCCATGCATAGAGTGAAAGAATTACAGGGCTTTCTGAACCGAGTAACAGAAAATGATCAATGGGTACGATAATATCTGATTTTTGATAAAAAAGAAAAAAATTTGTTTGAACTATCACACATATTCAAATTCCAATAAGACACAATGTGATAGAACCAACGGTAATAGAACAAAAAAAGCATGGTAGGATTTCTAAGAAGGATAATATTAAATCAGCAATAGCTGTCATAATGTTTTGTTTTCTTCAGAACAGCTATTCATATCATCAAGTATGATATAGTCAAACAAAACAGGATAACACCATTCCAACTGATGATTTAAAACTTTGAAAGACTTCGAAGCTATGAGATGGGGACTCGTGCTTACCATATAGTCTTATATACTCTTATCAAATCTCATATTGGGGAGACTATATGGTATTTACCCTTGTGAGTTTGGTTTATTTCACTTAAGAGAATGGTCTCAAGTCGTGTCCATTTATTTATAAATATCTTGATGTGATCATTCTTTACAGCTGAGTAGTACTCCATTGTATAAAAATGCCACAACTTTTTTATCCATTCCTCAGTTGATGGGCACTTAGGTTGTTTCCAAGATCAGGCTATTACAAATTGTGCTGCTATAAACATGGGTGCACATATATCACTGTGGTATGATGTTTTCAGTTCTTCTGGAAATATGCCTAGAAGTGGAATAGCTGGGTCAAATGGGACTGCCATACCCAGCTTTTTGAGGAATCTCCAGAATGACCTCCACAGTGGTTGCACCAGTCGACACTCCCACCAACAGTGCAGAAGAGTTCCTTTTTCCCAACAGCCTCTCCAACACTTGTTGTTGGTAGTGTTTTTTATCTTGGCCATTCTTTCTGGAGTGAGATGGAATCTCAGTGTGGTTTTAATTTGCATTTCTCTCATGACTAATGATGATGAACATTTTTTCATGCATTTATTTGCCATTCATATTTCTTCATCTGAGAACTGTGTATTCATTTCAGATGCCCATTTTTGGATTGGGTCTTTGAATTTCGAGGGTCTGATTTTTTTAAATTCTTTATAAGTTCTAGACAAAAGTCCTTTGTCTGAGGCGCTGTCCATGAAGATTTTTTCCCAATTTGTGGGCTTTATTTTCACTCTGCTGGAAACCTCTTTTGACATATATAAACTCTTTAATAAGATGTGGTCCCAGTTATTGATTCTGGGAAGTACTTCCCGTGTACTTTGGTTCTTGTTCATGAATTCTCTTCCTACCCCTATATCTTTGAGGTTTTTACCTACTTTGTCTGCCAGCAGTTTTAGTGTTTCTGTTTTAATATTTAGATCTTTGATCCATTTAGATTTTAGTTTAGTGTATGGTGATA
>PVJX010037588.1:0-16847 GCA_004027295.1 Dolichotis patagonum
CTTTCACTATATGCATGGCTTTATTCTATTGTGTTATGTTTGATATTATTGTAATTGAAACTATGCTCAACTATAGCAGAGTAAGAGATACGGTGTTAGATACTGTTGATGTCCAGTTGACTTAATGTAAAGTACTGTGTTGCCTATGTTGTCCTGTTCTGATCTGCTCTGTACTGCCCCCTTTTGTTTTATTCTCTTTAAAAAAAAAAAGAAAAGAAAAATGCTTTCTCAGCAAAAAAAAAAAAGGTTTCCTTTAATGTTCTAAGGTTCTTCATGTTTAGATAAGATAGTAATGTTAAGCTTACTGCCTCTAATATACTGTAGAGTTACCAATCTTTTTTCTGATTTAGAGACCAAAACAGTAGAGAGATGGATGGACTAAAAGGATAGCCAGTATGTTGGCCCCAGGCCTTCAAGGTCAGTGGGGAATCAGGACATAAAGAACTTCTGCTTGCATCATCCTAAGATACTCAGTGAGTCCCTGGCCTTCTGATCAAGAACATTATGAGACCACAGAGGAAAGTGATCTTCGATGTAAGGTGTTCCTAAGGAGAGTCACCAGGAGAAAAATCTCCCAAGCTTTCACAGAAAGCAACTTGGTCAGGCAATGGCTGTGACTCATCTAGGTGGCTGACACTGACAGAACAGCCAAGAGGTGCTACACATGGTTCTCAGATAACTCCTGAAGAGACCTAACTGACCTTGACAGGAAGTAAGAAACTGTATTTAAAATAGGTCTCACCTTAGCTTGGTCTTGAACCTCCTGCAGAAAAGTATGGCCTCTGGAGGGATAATGCCACCTAGAATGTTGGCTGTAGGGGAAGCGCGGATCACTAACATCCCCTGACAACAGCTGGCTAAGCTGGGAACTGATTACTGTTATGAACAGATGGATCATTTGGAGTTTAGATTGTGGGAGTCTCCTTACACAGCTCCTCCAGCTTCAGCTGGCCATGTATCCTGCCTATCAGCAAAACAAAAATGAGGGGTATGTGGAAAGAGTTGAAGCTGAATACACATTGAGGACTGGGATGTGGCCAGCATGACTGAACTGAGAATTGGGAGGTACCTCACGAGACCAGAAAAGCCACAGCCGAGGCCAGCTAGAGACTTTCTGGGTAGTTTTCCTTGAGTAGAATTGTCTGTTGATCTGAGGGGTCCTTGAGCCCTTCCCAAGATCCTGTTCAGGTTTCCGCCATTGTCCACTCAACTCCTTGCTTGTTTTGATTAAATACTGGCCACCCAGCATCAGTTGGCTGGCTGACTAGCAGAGTTATGAGCTCTGCCAAGGATCTCATGCCTCCTGCAGCCCTAAAAAGCATGCATGTATCTCATTCCTTTGAGCTTTTGCTGTGCACATATTTGGGGGACTGGGGGTCTAGGTACATACCCCAGTAAACTGCAAACAATTTTCATTGTGAAAAAGCATTGAACGTTTTTAAAAGGAAAAAAGCCCTATATGGTTTCATACAGAGTTAAAAACTCTAGTACAAAATTCACCAAAAATATCTGCAGTGAATATTGGAGCTGTTATAAATGGAAAATACCTGTCTCTTTAAATTACCTCCCTTCTAACTCAGACTTATCCTTATGCCTGTGCAGTAGTACAGCTCGCACATTCCTGGTGAGCCTTCTGGCACTAAATGAGTACATCCTTTGACTTAAGCATCCTCTGGCACCAACACACTGTGCTTTAAAATTCTTTCCTTCTAATATATATATTATTATTCATTTTAGGAGTACTATTTCATGCATAGAATTAGCAAAGAGGGAGTATGAACACCATGATGAAAATAACATAAAATTTTCTGCTTAAAAAGTACACAGAGGTGAACAAAATGAAGTAGCACTTAATGAACATTCATCTCTAAAGCCCTGAGAAACGATGACATTTTTTATTTTCCATGCTAACGGCATCTCTGTGTCCTAATCCTGCAACTCTATGTGCAAAAAGAAAGCCTAAGGATGTGTGAACCATTTGATGACAGAGGTTATTCTACTGAGTGTCTGTCGTTAGGAAGGAAGGAAGGAATTTAAAAACCAATCTTGGTATTTTCCCCTGGTGTTCAGTACTGATTATATCCAATGCTTTGTCCTTGGCCTTAACAGATGAAGAATAAGATATGGGTCCTGACTTTTACCAGAACGCTTTAAATTCCTGGCCTTGTCTTCAGAATTCTGGCATTTCAATTCCAGTTCTCTCTTATCTTCTTGTAGAAGCACCAGTTGCTGTTTGAGGTTGTGTATCTCTTTTGTGCAGTGTTTCATTTTCTAGTTGCTCCTGCAACCCTTTGACCTGTTGCTGGTGCTGATTTCTCTCTTCAAGTTGTGGGATGAGTTTTGCATTTTCACCTAAAGCTTTTAAAATCTTCTGGTCAGGGACAGTGTTCTGTAGCAGAAGGCTGCTTTGACACTTTAGTTCATTTTGTTCTAGGAACAGCTCTTGTGCAATGACTCTGCGTCCTTTGGAAGGTCTTTCTCCTGCTCCAGGTTTCCTTGCATCTCCTCCTATTCTTCTACTGCCAGTAGGGACACTGAACTGAATTTTTCTAAGACTTTTCTCGTTTCAGGACCTTCTGCATATAAAACAGCCTTTTTCTTGTTTACCGTTATTTATTTCTTCAGTTATTTCCTTCCACAAGTTTACTCTTGAGATTTTGCAGCTCAGTGGCAAATATCTTTTCCTCTTGGGCAGACACGATTTGAACTCGAAGTTCTTTGGTCCGCTTCTGCCACTGCTGAGATACGGGAACCTGCAGCTCTGGCTGTGTCTGCAGTGGCATCTTCATCATCAGTGCTTTTCTCCTCTGATATTACCTCTGGTCCCGCTTGGCCAGGTGTAACATGCTGATTCTCATCAGTGTTTGATTTCCTTCATTTAGCTTTGTTGCCTGAGCTTCAGCACTTTCTGGACAAGTCTTTTCTATTTCAAGATGGATTTGCATGAAATTAACTTCCTCCTTGACCATGTGAGAAATTTGTCACACTTCTCCTTTGTTTTGTGGCTCTTTGCTCTGAGGTCTTCACATTCTCCTACATCTGGCTCCTTCAGGCCATGATGAGCTGCAGTAGCTTCTGCCTGTCTGTGTGGTTCACTTTGGTGGGTGCAGCTGGGAATAAAAGGAACAGCAGCAGCAGCAAGGGGATCATGGGCAGAGGGGAAAGCAGGACCTCCGCCACATCCTCAGTGCTCACAGTGGGGTTTGCTCCACTCTGCATCCTCCTGGCAACCAGCGCAGGCCAGATCATCACCATGGTGTGTAGAACAACGTAATTTTTACATACAAATCAAAACAGGATGTGGTAATTTGATACAATGGAATAGTCCTCATCTATAAAAAAGGATAATCTTGCGGATTTTGGAGGTAGATGGAGATAACCTGAGACCACCTCATGAGTGAAATAAATGAAACTCACATTTGTATCATGATATCTCTCTAGTATAAAAAATCATAATGTGAAAGAGTAATAAGAACCTAAATATACAATAGATATTGTAATAATTAAACAGAAAGTGCTGGAAAGGACAGAAGAATTGGGATAGAAGAAAGGAAAAAGGACAGGAAAAGATTATATGTATTTTGGTGAGCACATATAAATGTATGTATGTATAGGTATGCTAGATAGATAAGTATACTGCTATTCTCTGTTCATAGAAAAGAACATGTTGTGCGGTCACTGATTGACGGATCAATTTGTGCCCTGATTTTGCAACCTGAACAACTGCTTCTAAGACAATATGTAATATATTAACTAGTGTTAATTCCCTACCTTTTTTGTATCATTTCCTTTTTTCTGGTTTTCTTTTTAAAAAATGTAAAATACTGTTGAGATGAGACAAAAAAGATCAGTGCAGATTCATAAATGTAACAATTCAGCGAGAGCAATAATGATTTTATATGATATAGATATCTTCAGTACACTGATTTCATAAAGCAGATGCTAATTAACATAAAAGGACAAACAGATACACATATGAACATAGCAGGGGAATTACATACCCCACTCTCTAGATAAATGATTAGGCCACAAAATCAGGAATATCAGCCTCAAAATCCACCACAGAATGAATAGATTTAACAGGTATCTGTAGACATCTGTTGTTTTTGCCCCACAGCAGCAGAGTTCACATTTGTTTCCTGCAGGTAATGGAACTATAAAAGTAGATCATGTTTTCTTTCCAAAAGCAACTCTCGCCTTACACCAAAAAATGGATTTTGCTAGATTACAATGAAAAGAAACTAGAATTAACAAAGAAATAAACTACATTAACATGCGAATATTCAACAGTCCATGGGTTGCAGAATGAATCAGGATAGAAAAACCTTCCATATATCAGATCATAGTGGAAAAAATATATCAGACTCTGTGGAACAAAAGAGAAGTCATTCTAAGAGAAATTGTATGGCTATGAGTACCTTTGTCAAAAAAAAAATGTATCAATCCCAAGTAAATAACCATGCCTGTCAAGGTCCTACATAAATAAGAACACTCCAAACTCAAAACTGGCAGATAAAAAGCAACAGGCAAAAAGCTTCTGGCTAGAATCCCAATAATACAGCAGATAAAAATGGCTTATATCACATGAAAAATGCCTTGTGAAGAAAGGAAATAACTAACAGGTGAAAAACCCTCTGGAATGATACAAGTTTTTCTAGTTACACTTCTGATGGAAGACTAATAATTAGAATACATAAAAGCTCAAAAAATTATCCCCCAATATGACCCAATCAAAACTGCACAAATGAACTGAATAATCACTTCTCAAAAAGAGGACAAGCCGCCAATAGGTCCATCAAAAATGTAAATATGTTTAGGCTTTTTAGCTGTTAAGAACATGCAATTCAAAATGACTTGGAGATTCCAGTTTACACCAGCATAATTGGCAATCACTGATAGCACAAACACAAAAGCAAGGAAGCCTGGCAGGGTGCAGATGGGTGTGTGGGAAAGGGGACAGTGCTGCATTGTTGGTGGTGATTCAAACTATTAGAAGCAGTCTGGTCATTCATCAGAAATTCCCAGTAGAAATTCCAATTGGTCCCTCCATCTCTCTCTCAAGTGAATTCTCAAAAGATAGGAATACACCATCGTAGAATGATACATGCATAGATTACAATGAAAAGAAACTAGAATCAACAAAGAAATAAACTACATTAACATTTGAATATTCAACAGTCTGTGTTTTTTAGAATCCTAAATCAAAATAGGAGAGGTCTGGCAACCACCTGTATGTATGGACAGATGAGCAGATGGGGAAAATGTGGCATTTGTACACAAAAGGATGTGTTTTAGCTATAAAGAGTGAAATTGTTTTATTTCTAGGAAAATGGATTGTTAGAAATTGAGACCATCAAGAAAAGGGAAAAGAGCCTATGATCTTCTAGATTTAGATCAGAGGACTTAGGGAGATGATAGCTATTGGGTAAAGTATTTTGAGATAAAAATCATCTAAATTTCATTGTGGTCAAGGTTGTACAGCTCTGTCCATAAGCTAAAATATAATGATTTATACACTTTTAGCTTTTAAATTGCATACTCTGTAAATATTAATAGTCATTATTTAAGCAAAAGAAAACAAGCCAGACACATGAAATTGTCATATATTTCCTTTAATGAGAAATCCAAAACATGCATAAATAAATGAATAAAGTAAAGGAAAAATAAAATGAAGCTTAAAGGGTGACTTCTGAACATAACAGAGGGCCTCAGATGAGGGAAAGGAAACAGAAAGTAAAGTTCAAGGGAGCGATGGACCAGCATCCTCACACAAGCATCACCTTCTGTAATACAAACACACAGTTAAAACTGAGATAAAAATGTAAATAGGCCAATTTAGTTATGGTCCATTAAGACTGAAATGTCTGCATTTCCTCTGCCATTTATAAAAATTATTTTAGTTTTTCTTGTTAAATTGCAGGCACTTTCTAAAATTTTTAAAATTATTCTTTCATAGGTATTTTTCCTCAGATCACCTCTTTACTTCTGCTTTTCTTCCCCTCAATTTCTTGAGTTACATCATGCTCCTTTCTGACTGCCTGATCTTGTGTTTCTTCTTTAAAAAGCTCCCTTAATCATAATCATAAAAATGTTTTAACAATGTCTTAACACTATACATTTTCTAATGTTGTATTTTCCATATCTTTAGATATTTAACTTAGTTTTATTTTATTTGTGATGTTACACAGGGTCTAACTTCCCTCAGGCAATGAACATCATGGACCAAGTTTCCTTTTCCTGTTGAAATGTTACTTCAGTTTTATATTAAATGTCCATGTACGTAAGTGGCTGCTTTGACCCCTATTATAAGAATTTGCAATGTGGGTTTAAGAAAATACTATCAATCTTCAGTGTTGCTACATTTTCCTAAATGGATTTTTGAAACTGCTTACTGAGTTGAAACCTCTTGCTGGAATTTTAATTGTGCTCTGTTATCCTTACATATTTTAAAAAGTGAAATTATGAATTTCCAAGATTAGTTCTTCCCATACAAGAATATTACCAAGCCTTCTAATTCTCTGAAATTTAAAAATATTCTTTCTCTGAAATTTCTCAGAAAATTAAAAATGTTCTTTACACATACTGTCATAAGTTTGTGGATTACTTAATACCTTCTGTTACAATTGTGAATGACTTCTACTCTCTTACTAGATATTTTCATTTGTCACTGCTAATTGAAAGATACTGGTTTCACACAGGAAGTGAAGTAGCCCCAGGCCACATCAGGCTTCCATGCTCCAGCCCTGCAGGGTCCCTGGAGGAGAGAGCAGACCCTGCAGGAGCTGAAATGGGGAAAACTTGAAGGATGCAGGGAAGATGCCAGAGGATGGTCAGGGAAGCACAGAAGAGGACAGAGAAAAGAAGCTTCCATCAGAGAATATCCCAGGGCCTTTCCAGGCAGTGGGTGAGTTATGGTGAGCAAATTCAGAGTCTGAAGCCCAGAGATGATGGTGAGGAGCCCCAGAGAACACCACCCAGGATACTGGAGAACGAGGCCACATGGCTTTGCAGGGGCACAGCCTAGGAGCTTATAACACAACCCTGGACAAAGAGAGGCTGAGGAAGCTCACGACTAGGATTCTTTCAGGTGCTACCTATGGCTGTGCAGAATTTTCTGGTATGGAAATGGCTGTGCTGATTTCCCTCAGGAAAAAAATGAGGGACTTGCCAAGATCTGTGGGCAGCCCTTGCATTCTCGATATGAAGACTTTGTAGTAAGTGGAGTCAATGTGTAATATAACAAAAAGCCTGTTAAAGACCTTAGTGCTGCTGTGAGCCTGGCCGGGGCCAGTACCTTTTTACTCAGCATTGTACTCAGCACATTTGTACTCAGCTTTGTGCTCAGTACCTTGTACTCAGCTGTGTACTCAGTATCTTTGACTAAGTTTGCACTCAGCGTTCGGCTCTGTGTGCCCTTTCTGCACTTGAGTCATGTCCCTGAGGCACTGTCTTTGGGCTCCAGCATCAGATGGATGTCACCTTCCTGGGGAAACTGACTAAACAGGACACAGACCGAGGGAGGCTGCCCTCGCTGCTTATAGCAGAGGCTGCACGGAGCTGCAGCAGTTGGGCACACACAGGGCTGGAGGCTGAAAGAGCATGTGGAGGGTGTGGATCTGGTGTGACTGGCCCTTGCTTATGGCTCCTCATCAGTTCCAACTGCCACTAAATTTGACTGTGTCACTTGACTCCTCACCCATGGCTGGTTATGTCCACTGTTACTGTGGTGGCACTGGCCAAACCTGATGATCCCGCCTTGACATGTGTTGATGGTTTTACATCAAGGAAGTCAGCAGACAAACTCTGTGCCCTCCTCTGTGGTTGTCTTTACAATACTCGGGACTCCATGGGATTGTGGAGAGGATAAAGCATGCCTGTCAACTTGGCCAATGGTTGCAGGACAGGTTAAGAAATTGAACCAAAATTCTAGTGGAGGATGAGCTCAGCTCTCCAGTAGTGGAGTTCAGATTTTGCCAGGAAGTACCAAGCTCAGATTCAGTGTGTAAAGGGGTCCCGGTGCGAGCACAGTGCCCCCCATACTCCACTGGGAAACACTTTCCTGTGACGCTCTGAATTCCCAGACAGGAGAGCAGTTGAAATAGTTAGTGCTTGTGAGCAGCCTCACTGTGGTGGATCTGAAAGTCGAGGGCACGTGTGTGCGGTTCAGCCTTTGGATGAAGGCAGCAGAGTTAGCATGAGGAGTGGACGTGGATAAGTTTAGAGCCTGCATCCAAGGCAAACTGTCCTGACCTGACACAAATGTTTCAGCTTCAAGAAGAATTCAAGTGGGAAGGAGAAGGGACTGCAGGTTTGCAACTGGTCTGGAATAGGGGTTGTCAGATAGGAACATGCAAATGCTGATAACAGCAGTTTGAAATCAGATCCAGAGGTAGAAAGAATCCATGCTGAATTCCTAGAAAAGTGAAAACTGGCTGGAATCTGACCTCACATTTAAAATGGGCTCTGAGCACAGGAGTATGAAGAGCTGCCTTTCTGTTCCTCAGGAAATGGAAGAAAACTCACGGCTCCTGGAAGACATGACAGAGCCATCTGGAAAGGAGCTCAGGAAGCTCAGGTTGGGCTGCAGAAGGCAAATGAGGGACAACTTCTGGAAGAGGAGGCGTTGCAGCAGATCCCTGTGGTAGGACGATGCTGAGCTGGTTTTCTCCAGGACAAGCTTCTCAACAGGGAGGAACATTTCCCTTAACAGCGGGCTCTCTGGAGGCCATGGAGTGCACGTGTGTACAAAGTGCAAGGCTCAGGGTGACATGGCCTCCAAGGGCCCCAGGCATTTGCACCAGCAAGAGATTCCCAGATCAGAAGTCTTAAAAGGTCCCTATGGGATCAGGTGCTGGGAATGAGAGCAGCTCTGTCAGTCACATGGAAGACTTAGAAAAGGCCAAGGACACACCCGGTGGGCCAGAGCAAAGCACACCGGAGTCCCACAGCACTGGGCACCTCCGGTGCTCCTGCCTCTCAGGCCAGCTGCCTGAGTTCTCCAGAACAGGGCCTGAGGGTGACAGCCCCAGGGGGAACAGCAGGAGAGCCCAGGATAGAATCAGTGCTGGGTTTGAGGCCAGACTGACTGTCACTTCAGGGAAGAAGTTATACTGAAAGTGTGAAGTGTGTCACATGCTCCTAAGATAGAAATGAACTCGGATATTTGCACAAATCTATGCCTGAAAGCCAGAGTTCCCAGGAGGACAATCAGTTATTTTATGTGTATGCAGAACAACAAACTATTGTTCTCTTCCTACTTAAAGTAAAACCAGTTCCCCTTAAGTTACAGTTGACACATTTATCCCTCAAGAGCACTTACAGGTTCAAATGTTCGCCATCAGACACTTCCACTCATCTTTCTAAACATAAGCACACATGATTAGATTGCACATAGCAATTTTTTATCAGGATACTCGGGGTGCTGTGCTGAGCTTCCACACAGCCAAGGCAGCAGTGGTCTTTGTCTGTTACAGTGGGTCTGGGTGGTGGCATTGCCATGGACACCTGGACAGGCTGGCTTCAAGGAGTGGGTTTCACTGGAACCCAAAGAGCATCCAGAGCCCTCTCCTGCCATCTGGCAGCTGCTGCTTTCCCTGGAGACTAAGAAAGGCCCACGTCCACTTGAGCTGTGGCAGGGCTTGTGTCTGGGGTTGTCCTTTGCTGCAAAACTTTTCTCTCTTTCTGTGTTCTTTGTAAGCATATTTGAGGACTTGTCCAATTAAGAATAACTTGAGTCTCTGTTGGTTTTTAAATGCTGGTAAAGCTGTAAAATTAGGAGGGAAGCACAGGTTACGGTCCCTTCTGTCTGGAAGAGCCTGAGAATTATTTGCAGTGCAGCATGGCATGGGTTGGAAGGTGAAGTTTGCTTCTGTCTCACTCCAGAGGTCTGCAGCTTCTCAGCCACTCACGGCTCACCCTGTGTCCTACTCAGAAATGGCAGCTGAAAAGTCATCACTCCCAGGCTGAAATTCCTGGAAGTAAGTTCCCAGATTCCTGCTGGATCCTATTTCCCCAAAGAAGTGCATCTTTTCTTTTGTCCTCAGGTTGGGCCCCTGTGCCTTTTCAGCCTGGCAATGCCAATCAATGGGAGAGCTTAAGATGGTGGTGCATTCACACTGGGTTTGTGAGTTACTGTGGGAGGCCTTAGTTATGCCACATTAAGCCCATTATACTGATGGGTTTTGTGACATTTGGCACTTGTCAAAATATAATTTTCCTGGTGCACATTAAACAGTCTCCCTGTGTATGTAGCACAATAAGTAAGCAGGTAATGTGGGAGAGGGGTAAATTATCACCTTTAACAATATTAATTTTAAATTAAAGAACAACAACATGAAGACCCTAGTTCCACACTGTTCACTGGGTGTCAACCCTGACAAAGCTGCCACAGGGTTGATTCACTTTTTTCTCTGTAGAATGTGAGAATATTCACCAGAATACCCTTGGTCACATCCTTTCTGCAAAATTAAACTCTGTCACAGTGCCAAAGCTTTATGTTTTATTGAGAAAACATGCTAAACTCTATCATAGCTTACTTCAATGTGCAGAATATTTTTAAAAATTTGTTGTTACAATAACATATTATAGTATGAATTATTATCCTTAAAGTAAATTATGTATATTGTTTAATCCACTGATGATTTTGGCTTTTCATTCTATATTTTGCCTTTCAATTTCAAGAGTGAAGTTTTCTTTTGTTGTTTGTTTTTTGTGCAAACACCTCTGTGCTTGGTATCAGGTCATGCTAGTTCATAAAATGAATTTGGAATATTTTCATTTACCTTATGCTGCTAAATAGTTTGTGCAACTTAGGAGTGAACTCTTACATCAAAGTTTAGTAGAATTTGCCCTTGAGCTCCTTATGTCCATGACCTTGACTCATAGCCCTCTTTGAGACTACCTTTTTTCTCTGATCTTTATCATCTTTATCCTCTGTTTATCCTCTGTTTTTTAATCGTGTTTTGCTCTGAATTTCAGGGGAATATTTATTCAGGCCAGCATGCCTTCTGACTTTCAGGTGTCTCGGCCAATGGGAGACACTGGTTAAAAATGGAGGAAGGGAAGTGGGAGAAGAAAGGGGATATCTCTCCTACTTTCTACTTCTTGGGGTAGCATCTCAAACAGTTTCTGGGTCCCCTGTATGAATCCTTCATTATTTCAGCTTCTCCATTGCTCCAGTTGCTGATGGAAAAGCCCCCACTACTGGTGCCTTCCCCGTGGTCCCACCAGCTGCTGAGTGCTGCTCAGTGACCCTGATACGTCTCTGGGCTCTGCAGTCACCTAAGGATCCAATGACTACATTATGGCATTAGTCTGAGCTGCCTATGTTTGTATGATCCCACTGGTTTCTGATTTATAAACACCATAGCTTGATATCGCTTTACCCCATTTTTATTGTTTTATTCTCATTTAATCCTTGAATCAATTTCACAAAGAGTTTTATATTTTCTGAAAATAAAAACAAAAAAAATCATTCTCTTCATGCCCAAGACAGAAACTCTGGGGGGTTGCTGAACTGAAACTCCTGAGCTGAAAACCAGTTTTCCTCACTTCCACAGACAGCAGAATGCTCTGAGCCAGTGCAGCGGGCCACCATCTACAGACAATATTTCATAAAAGGACATAAATTTGCCTCATTCTCTTTAAGAAATTGTCATAAACAAATAATTAAAATAACAATTGTCTGAAGGAAAGGAAATGTCCTTACTGAGCAGCTTAGTTTGGAGTTAGGAGGCAGCCAGCTTTATACTGCTTTTCTCTGACTTAATAGTTGGTTTTCCACATGTGAACTCTTTCTCCCCACTAGGTTTTTATTTTTTGATGTAGAAGTTCCCCAAAGTGGTGAAAATCATCATACCTGCTGTCTGAGAGACAGCACAAACCTCATGGCAATGGTTCAAAGCTGTGCCCTGATAATGCACACCTCCTTCTTCCCAGAAGCCCCTATGGCTTCTCCCTGCCAAAAGTCTGCCAAAGCTCAGGCATGTAAAGGTTTACCAATCCCCTGCACTCTCACAAAACAAATCAGCTCACATTAGTCCCCAGAACCCTACCCCATCAGAGACTGTATCAGGCAGAACCTGCCCTTTGTCTGCAGGGAGAGCCCACACAGCCTCATTTGTGGTGACTCCCTCCGTGCCCCACCATTAAACTTTCTTATCTACTTGCCTCCTCTCTTTAATATTCTGCGCTGCTCTATAGTGCATACAAATCACTCAATCACCTGCCCCATAAGCCTTCTACAGCCACTTATGGAATAATGTGACCCTTTTACCCTAACCCCTGAAGCTCAGCCCCCTCCATTCTTCCTCCCAAGGAGCTTCCCAGAATGCCTGGAGCATGGACCTTCCTCTTGGGCACTGGGCCAGCCCCCACCAGCTGAGCACAGGGCCCAAGCTTCTTGGCTGGGGCAGCTAGGGAGGGGTCCTCTGGTGTTGTTTGTATGTTGCAGGTCTTTGTCAGGGAAGGGCAGTGCTGAGCCAGGGAACCTTCTGAATGCTGGGTATGTAAATATGGGGCCCAGTCCCCCCTTTTTTGAGGGGGACCAGGGATCGAACTCATGACCTTGCACTTGCCAGGCAGAGGCTTATACTGCTGAGCTAAATACCCGGCCTGAAATGTATTGAATGTCTTTTTGTTTGTTTGTTTGTTTGGTGCCAGGGAGCAAACTCATGACCACAATGTTTGCCATGTAGGTGATTATGCAGCTGAGCTAAATCCCTGGTCCTCTTCCTTTCTGATCTTTGCCAGGCCATGGTGTCCCCTCCTCTATTCAGAAAGGGGAGCATCTGCAGTACCTGCAGTGAGGGCAGGGCTCTGTGCTCACTGCTTGGGCTCCTGTGGGGATGGAGGGTGACAGCTGCACAGCCAGCAAAGACCCCACCAACCAGCCAGGGAGGACACTGAGTCAGACTTCCCAGTGCTTTTAGGGACAGGGGGGCAAAGCAAAGTGACAGACAGGGGCAGGGAGCAGCTGACTGAGCTACACCCCCTCCAGCCAGCATGGGGAAAGTGAGGGGCAGGTGATTCCTATCAGTCACAGGGCCTGTGAGTGGAAACAGGGATGAGGAAGGGAGGAAATGAAGGTGAGCCCCCTGCTGTGCACAGAAGGTGTGCACACACTTCCTCCGGGGTGCACTCATCCTGGTATATGTAGAGAGGTCTCCTGAGGTGGGTGGAAGGTGCTGGGAAAAGAGAGAAACCCAACACAGAGGCTTTGCAATGGGGATTTCACTGAGTCTCATAGCAACCCTGGGTGTCAGATACAGTATTCCTATGTCCCAGGTGAGAACCAGAAGCCATGGAGTTTATGAGCTGGGGTTTGACTCTAGTCCCAGGTGTAACTGAGCACTTGTGTTGGGAGCAAGGGCTCTGGGGTAGAGTCAGAGCAGAAGCAACATTCAGGCATGTGACTCGGTGAGAGGAGTTGCAAGCCCTCCTGGTGTCCTGGGCGGGCACTGAGAGTCATGTTTAAGAACAGGTGTGGGAGCAGCTGTGCTGTCCCTCATCACTTCCTGGCAGAGCGCTCAGCCCTAAGGGGCTGGAGGAAACTTCACCAATCAATGGTCAACTTTCTTTGGATTCCTAAATCTTCAGTGCATCAGAACTGCTGGAAACTGTCTCATGCTGTGAAAATTCTGTACTTGAAGACTAACACCAAATGTGGAATACCTAGAATTAATCAAAAATTCACATCTCCTAATAATCACTTGTCCACACAGAGTCCATTGTCCCTGAAGCAGAATGTAAAGCAGCACGTTAGGGGCTGGAGCCCTATCTGATGCTTTGGAAGCTTTGGCATAAAGATCTGTCACTGCTTCATGCATTTTGTTAGGCATTAGCTCTGAGAGCTTGGGCAGCATCTTTAGCATTTGTCAGCCACAGCTCAAAGATCTGGATACAAATGATGAAAATGTGTGTGTTCCCTCTTAAACCAAGCAGATACAGGCTTAGTAGCTACTATATACCAAATGTATAATAGTACATTTCTATGTTTGTATGTATCTATGTAATTCATTAAGTACAGGATTCCTGCTTTTGTGGAATTTATAGTTAATTGGCAAAAAACCTGTAAAAACAATTAGGATAAAGTGACAAAATAGTTTCATTGAAGACAGTGTAGGAGACAAGTTGAGTAACCCCCACTGATTGCAGAACAGTTGGTGCAACACTGGTTAAATGCAGGCCTATTTCCATATACTGATGTGTACAGAGCTGAATGGTATTTCCTCTGTCTTCCATTGGCTCTAAGCATTGCACATAAGGCCAGCTGAGGTGCTGGTGTGTAATCTCTAAGGCCATCAGACAGTCTCCTGTTTCCACACCTAGTGCTGTCTGTAAAAGAGGAGCACAGCAGGAATGGCAGAGCCACTGGGCTCCAGCAATGTTAGCTGGGTACCAACCTTGAAATAAAGAGGCGATGAGTCCCCAGGGAATGAAAGTTTACATAAGAGAAAAAAGCAACAGCTTTCTAAAGCCATCCAATTGCTACCTCATTTGAGTTATGCAGAGTGATCTTTCTGCAAGCCATTCTCCCTGCATTTTGCAAAGATGCTTTTCTCCCTACCTGGTTAGCAGTGCATTACATAGTTCCTGCTGTCCTCCTGATCACTCACCATCCAGCCACCCCTTCTTCACAAGATAATAAATTCTGGGAGCGAAGCCTGGGATCAGGGCCTTTGTCTGCATATCCTCACAGGGATTGGGGGTATGATCCCTTGGCTGCCCTTAACTTTGAATACATCTTGGTGTCTTTACTCTCAGTGAAGACTGGAAATAACTTGCCAGAATTCCAATGACATCTCAATAGGATTATAAATATAACTTTTAGAATTGTGAGGAAGAATGAAATAGGAATTATGATACTTGGATTTCATTGGACAACATTTGGAATTACAAAGGCAGGATCACAGAGCAGAGGGTTCTAGGGAGAGAAGTGGTCAGGTCCCTGGGGGAAGTGTGAAGGAGGAAGGCAGGAAGGATGAGTGAGAAACTTCCAGACACACAACCAGTGTGAGGACCACCTGGGAGGAAGCAGCATTCACCATGATTTGTCAGCACATCTGCTTACTGTTAGAATGCATTTCTTTTGATTGAAATATATAAAGTCACAAAAAAAACCTACCTCCATTTTCTACAGTAACTGTGAAAACAAGCTGAAGAGGTGAAATAATCAGGTCTTTCACAGCTCTTCAGAGAGCAGAGTTTGCAAATTTACAAGTTCTACTAAGCCAGAACCAAATACAGAAGAGACCAAGGAAAAGAGAAATAATCAAAGTGTAATAAACTTCTAGTGGTCACATGGAGAGACAGTCACGAGTTTGTGTCCTGCTGCACCTGCCCTCCTGCTCCAGTTCCTTCAGAGAGCCTTGCAGTGACTGAAGCCAGTCTCTTGAGAAGTGCTCTTGCTGTTCTCAGGAATAAGCCAAGTGCAGGGCAGTGACAGCTGAATGACAGAGAGCAGCAGGGGGCAGCTGTTCCTGAAGACACACTGAGGCTCTCTCAACCCTGCTCAGCCCTAAACTGCATTGTCTCAGTCTAAGTCTCTGTGAGAAGTTATGTAATGTCGCCTCCACTGTTCCTTTAAACAATGTCTAAGATTAAAGGAAAAAGTACAGAACATTCTAATGAAGCTATTTGCTCTACAATCAGGCAGAATTTTCTTTGAAGAAAAACTGTAGCTTTTGCAAAGGTGCAGTGAAATAGCAAGGACTTCATAACTTTAATGGATTCAGAGAGGTGGAGATTAATAACATGCATGAATAGAGAGAAAATTTTCATGTAAATCTATAAAAATCACATATTTTCAAACTGAAATCTATTGTATTGTAAATAAAAATTTATCTCAGAAACACTAGAGCACCCTGGAACAGCAGGAGGAAAGACCGGTGAATTTGAGAATGGATCAAAAGAAACCATCTGATCTAAAATGAAATAGAGAGATTTATAACCAACTGAAGGGATCATGAGCCCTGTGAGAAATCTATGATGAGTCACAGAAGGAGCCAATTTCAGCAGAAGAAATGTTGGAATGGTAGTAGTCAAGAGTATTCCAAAACTTATCAACAACCTTATCCCCAGATTCAAGCATTTTAATAATCTTTAATCATTGCAAGTAAAATAAAGGAAATCTTGTGGCACCATAGTCAAACTATAAATGATCAAAGATAAAATCAACTAAAACATACCTAACCTAATAAGAGTAATAAAATTGGAATGAGTTACATCTCATAAAATTTAAGCAAGTTCCAGGGACAATGGAATAATGAACTTTCCAATGTGAAAGAGAAATAATGATCTTCCAATTTTCACCCAAAATCAGAGCAGTTTTTCCTACAGACCTGGTCCACAAGAAATGCTAAGAGGATTTGCGGGCTGGAAGGAAAGTCATATTCCACACAAAACATAACTGGTGGTCAGTATGCAAAAATGCAAACCTGAAGATAATTAAAAATTATATTTGCATTGGGTAGAAACTATTGATGAATGTAGAAATTACACCAATATTTTTGGTTTCCTCATGTAGAAATTTCTCATGTAGAAATGCAATATGCAATGGCAGGACCATAAGAAGAGTTTAGTTGCAATCATGAACCAGCTAGGCAGGGCCCGGCCCTCACTGAGCTGCACACCAAGGCACCACAGGGGTTTTCCATTTTCCCCAAGGGCTAGAGGAGCCTTGGAATTTCCTTCCCACCCATCCTACTGCATCCCAGCCTGGATTCCAGGAGGGAGCTGGGACACAGACATCTTCAAAACTGGGCTCTGGGATCCTCTTCTCCTCACACATCCTGTCACATGGACAAGAGTCAGGGAGGAGGTGAAGGGGAACCTCACCCAGTGCATTG
>PVJX010037589.1:0-16812 GCA_004027295.1 Dolichotis patagonum
ATCCCCGGCCCTATCTTGCTTTTTTTCATTTTGAAACCATGGCGATTGCTCCATACTAGGATTTTCACTCACTTCTCAAACCTTGCAAGATACTCCATTTTATGAAGGTTTGTCTTTGCCTGAACCAGTCCTCAGCTGAAGAACTTTAAATTTTTCTGGTCTTTGTTTATGAATAGTAGTGTAAACAAATACACCTGTAGGATAAATTTCTGTAAGTGTAATTTGTTAAGGGATATGTACACTTGGAGATTTTGGTAGATGTTGCTATGCCTTACCACTTCATAGTGTCATGACTGATACATGAGTGCATAATCTTCTGTTTTTTAATATTTTTAGTTATTGTCTTTTTGTGGTAGTGCATATTTTTCTACAAGTCATCAATGCTGTTAACCAACTTTTTGATTTTTTTTTCTCACCTAACAGTGAAAAGTACCTCATTGCAGTTCATCAGTGTAGGCATCATTTCACAGGTGAAGAAGAGAGTTGTTTTTCATTTTCTCATGGCATTTGCCCTACTCATATTAATACATTAGAGAAATTAGCCCTTGTCTATGCTATCTGGCCAAATTTTTTTTCCTGGCTTGTCCTTTATAGGGTAATTCAAGTACAGTCAACAGCTTTCTTCATACATGTCTTAGTGGTGGGTCCCTTGGCTCACACATTAATGAGGAATGCAGCTAACATTTTTCTTAAGACCTTTGAATAGTGCCGTTTTGGAACATGGGAAGCAAGAAACTCCAGGGAGCTGCTCGCCCCTTAAGCTCCAGGAAGTGGGCCTGGTTCCCTGCCTGACGTTAGCAGGACATTCTTCCATGGCATAGATGAAGGGAGGCTCGGTGCTGGGCTGTTCCATGTACAGTTGCCTGTGAGAAGCCCTGAGCTGTCATGCTCAAGCATTGGGTCTTGAGATGGTATGGGTGGGTCCCTGTCACCAAGAAACTTGTGAGTCTTTTGTGGGAAATAGAATCTGTCTTCACAATCCTCAGAGCCTTATAAAAGGAGTTCCCCCTCCCCACTAAGCCTTTTAAGCGATTTTATATTACGGTGCTGGAAATCAAACCCGTAGCTTCGTGCATGACAGTGAAGTGCTCTACCACTGAGCCACACCCCAGGTCAAGACTTCTATTTATTTTTTCTGTGTTTTGTTTTTTGTGGGGGAAAAGTCTCACAATGTAGTCCAGGTTGGTCTTGAAATTTCCGTGATGCTCAGGCTGGGTTCATACTATCTTCCTTCCTCAGCCCTCTAAGTACCAGGATTACAGGTTTGTGCCACCAGTGCCACCACACCAGCCAAGATTTACTTTTTAAATGACATAAAAATAATCTTTTTTTTTTTTTTGTACCCGGGATCGAACTCACGACCTTTCGCTTGCCAGGCAGGCGCTTAAGCCACTGAGCTAAATGCCCGGCCCCATAAAAATAATCTTTTTGGGAAAAAAAAATACAGTCTTTTTGGGCTGAGGATATAGCTTAGCAGTAAAGCACTTGCCTGACAAGCGTGAGGTCCTGAGTTTGATTCCTGATGCCAAAAATAAATAAATATATAAATAAAACAATCTTTTGGTAAAAAGAGAAAGCCTATTTGTTTGTGTTTACCTAGGGAGCCGAGAGCATTACCACTTACACGTTCAATACGCACAAAGCCCAGCATACCTTCTGTAAGAGATGTGGTGTTCAGAGCTTCTATACCCCTCGCTCCAACCCTGGAGGCTTTGGTGAGTAAAGGGGTAGACTGTAAGCCCAGGGGATGCTGGGAGGTCTGGGTACTTGGGGTGCAGGTGCTGAGTGGACAGGTCGATGCTGCCTGCCTGGCTAGGTGCTTTCACAGGCAAGCGTCACAGCACCAGGGCAGATCTCTTCGGCAGAACTCCTTTCCAGTGGTGGGATGTGAGAAAAGACTCTGACCGACTATCTCCGTCCCGTATGGGGATGTCTTTCTCAGAGAGTCCAACCAGACTGTGTTCATGGGTGCTTTAGAGCACCACTGTGTCACTGGGGGGCGGGGGGTAACACTGAAGACCTGAGAAAGAACACTTTTAAAAATAAGGGGGTTGGGGAAGGCTTAGCAGGAGAGTGCTTGTCTGGCACGTACAAGGCTCTCGGTTTAATCCCCAGGACCACCAAAAATATAAATAGATTTTATTCAGAATACAAACTAGAGAACTTCCAAGACCCTTTTCAGCTCCTGGTTGTATCTAGGAGGAGTAAAACTTAGCCTGTTGTTGCACCTGGTACAGTTGAATTGAGGGGACATTAGAGGCTGAAGATGTTTGGAGCTGTGGGAGCAGCTGTGACAATGACATCCACTTTATGGTGGAAGAGGAGGAAGAGCATAATCTCATACCAGCCCTTTCCCACCCTATTCCACCAAGGTAGGGCCAGGAAAGGATTTTAAAGAATGTAAAATCCTGTACAAATAGGGAGCTATTTTCAGAAATTTTATTTAAACTCAGGAAAGGCCTGGAAATTCTTTAGAGATCGTATTAGCCCTGAGTCTTTACTTTTCTTACTCAGCTTGGTTTTGAATGATGCCCAGCCATGGCCATCCCTGGTTCAAGGAGTCTGATCTCCATCTGCCAGGTGTCTCACTATGTGGACCAAGCCAGCCTTGAACTCACTGCAATTTCCTACCTAGCCAGACCACTATCCAGAAGACTGAACTCATAAGCTGGGACCACGGCCACCTGAACGCAGCAGGCCACGTGTTGGACCTCATAAGCTGAGGTCTTGAGCTAGCACGTATCTCTCAGGACTCTGATGCATAGGATGATGACGTTTGCATTATTCTAGGGATTTGTCCAAGAGCCAGTGTAGTCTCCGTTCTCACAGATAGCGGGGACATTCCTTTCTCTGTGCCATTTTCTCCTAGGAATTGCCCCACATTGCCTGGATGAAGGCACCGTGCGGAGTGCGGTCACTGAGGAATTCAATGGCAGTGATTGGGAGAAGGCCATGAAGGAGCACAAGACCATCAAGAACATGTCTAAGGAGTGAGCTCCTGCTTCTCCTGTCTCGAAAAGGAGGGGTGCGTGGGGCCAGCATAGCATCTCGGTGGCGCCCCTGGTGTGGCTAACCTGGTGTGGCCAGCGGTTGCCGTGGTCTCCATGGTTTGATCCAGCTACCAGTTTCTTTAGGCAGCTCTTTGTCGTTTCTCCAGCTCTTTGTCCTTATGCCCAGATTTTGATGCAGGCTAGTTCACCCTGTTCCCTCTTTTCCCCAACTTTTGTGTGATCTTTTAGAAAATAAATATTTTTAACATTAATGTGGTTACAATGGTTCTTCATTTTCTTTGCACCTTGATTTTGCCTCTGAGGCCGATCATGGAACAGCACATATTTGATGATCACTGTCAAGATGCTTATAACCAAGGTAACAAGAAGAGGTAAGACAAGTAAGTGGTGATTACAACTAGAACACTGGGATAGTCGGCGTTGTGAAGATGGGATACGGGGAGAGGGCCAGTCCGGGGAGCCTTGGGCAGATATGGTGGGACTCATGTTTGTATGTATTTAGTTATTTAGTTACTTAGTCATGTTGTTTTTAAAGCTAAATAAATTTCTAGGTTTTTTTTTCTTTTAACCACAGCTTAGCAGGCTGTGGTAAAACACACATAACATAAAATGTACAGTTAATCACGAATCCATGGATGATACACAACTATCATCACCACCCATCTCCGGAATTCTTTTAATTTTTTCCAGTGCTTGAACCCAGGGCCTTACCACATAACGCTAGGCAAATGCTGAATCACTGAGCTGCATCCCCAGGCCCCTTTGCTTTTGTTTTGAGTCAGGTTCTCACTAAGTTGCCCAGGGTAGACTCTAACTTGAGATCCTCCTGCCTTGGCCTCCCAAGTAGCTGGGATGACAGGTGTGTTGCTCAGTGCTCCCTAGTTTTAATCGCTGTTACCACAAAACAAAAAACTAAAAAACCAATAGCTTTGAGTCTTTTTTTTTTTCTTTTTGGATTTTTTGAGACAAAATCTCACTATGTAGACCAAGCCAGCCTTGAACTCACTGCAGTTTTCCTACCTCAGCCTCCCAAGTGCTAAAATTACAGATGTGTGCCACTAGAGCTGGCCTAGCTCCAAAACAACTTTGAACAGAGTAAAAAAAAAAAAAAAGCCTAGTGTGTTACACAGTGTTAGGGTTGATGCTCATCTCTCTCTCTTTCTCTCTTTCTCTCTTTCTTTCAGTCAAATCAACTTTCCTACAGTGTTCTTTTTGTTAACAAGCACTGACCCTGGAGTACATGGGGTAGCTCACCTCTTTCTGCTTGTGGACACTGCTACAGGACCCTTGTCAGTCTCTTCTGACTGTCGTCATGTAAATCAGTCTCCTAAGGAGCCTGGACAGCTGTGGAAGCTTTTCGTCAGACGGCTGAGCTCTGAAAGAGCTGATGAGAGTCTGAGAAGCCATTTTGAGCAACGGAGGCTGCTCACAGATGTGAAGAGAGAGCCAAACACCAAGTGCTCCAGGGGCTTTGGGTTTGTCATTGACGCCACTGGAGAAAGCGGATGCAGCCATGAATGCAGGGCCACGGTAGATTGGTAATGATGTATGCAATTTTTGAGTTGGTGGAAGCTACTATGATTTTGGCAGTTACAACAACGAGTCTTCAGATTTTGGGTCCATGAAAGGAGGAGACTTTGGAGTTAGAAGCTCCGAGTTGTCAAACCATGAAATCAAGGTGCCTATGACTGTCCCAGCAGCAGCAGCAGTAGCTATAGCTGTGGCAGAAGGCTTTAAATATTGCAGGAAACAAAGCTTAGCAGGAGAAAAGAGCCAGAAAAGTGACAGGGAAACTACAGGTTACAACAGGTGTGTGAACTCAGCCAAGCACTGTAGTGGCAGGGCCTCAGTGCTACAAAGGGGACAAGTTTTCAACAATACTCAAGGGTATGGGCACAAAAACTGGACTGTGTGACTGATTGTATAACGGGTTATTTTAGTTTCTGTTCTTTGGACAGTGTGAAGCATAATAAAGGGTTTTCATGTAGACTCTTTTTGCACCCATGCAAGCTGATTGCTGGATGTAATAGCTGCTAATGACACTGAATAAATGTGTCTTCAAAAAAAAATTAAAGCAAGTACTGAATATGTATGACATAGCAATGAATATTTGTTCTTTGCTTTAGGAAAACCAATTATGACGTGATCTGTCAAGTAGACTAGACAAGAAGAAAGGACATGGAGAGAAGCTGAGATGGCCAGTTCTGTGTGGTCACTGCCTGGTGAGCCGCCAGCAGCCCTTGGCTGACAGCCCTGTTCACACTGAGGTTGGGAGGAGCTGGGGCAAGCGCAGGAACTGGATGTTCAGGGACAGAACTCCATGTGTGCCTTAAAAGGTTTTAAATTTTAAAATTATGCAGATAAGCATCATAGTGCCTGCCTGGCAAATGTAAGGTCATAAGTTTGATTCCTGGTACCAATAAATAAAATAATGCAGGTAAAACATGCCTTATATTCTCAGACAGTAGCAGTCTCTTTTGATCTATCTTTCCTATTGCAGCATTACATAAAAATGCAGTTTTTGGCCAGAAATTTAGCTCAGTGGCACAAGCACCTGCCTGGCAAGCACGGGGTCATGAGTTTGATCCCCAGTACAAAAAGAAAAAAAAAATGCAGTTTTGTGTATCTTTTAAGGCCACATTGGCAGGACTCAGAAGTTCATCTCAATAGCAGAGCATGTTCTTAGCATGGACGAGGTCATGGGTTCAGTTCCCACTACCAAAACTAAAAAACCAAAATAAATAAATAAACACAAAGGGTAGCCCAGGCGTGGTGGTGCCCAGCACTCAGGAGGCAGAAGCAGGAGGATCGCTGCAAATTCGAGACCAGTCTGGGCTACAAAGTGAGCCCAAGGCCAGCCTGAACAAAACAAAACAAATGGCATCATACTGTATTCTTTGTTCTTACACTTGCATTTTTAATAATACCAATCATTTCGCATCAATATACATATCTTCATTTTTAGCTGTTGCATAAAATTGCATGGTATGAGTATAATTTAACCCTTTTTCATGAAAATTAATTTGTTTACAAAGTTTTCCTGTTGCACAAAGTTGACAGTGAATGTCCTTTTACGTACTTTATACACGGGAGTATTATTTGAGACTAGAAGTGGAGTTGCAGGCTTAAAGATGCATGTATTTTATTTATTTTTTTTAATAAAATTAAATCCAAATTTTATAGAGACATGTATTTTAAATATTACAATACTGGTAACTTGCCCTTAGAAAGTGTTTGCCAAAGCCTGGCAGGGTGGTGCATACTTATAATCCCAACATTTGAGATACTGAGGCAGGATTGCCTGGAGTTAATTGGAAGCTCGCTTGGGCTGCATAGTGAGTTCAAGGCCAGCCTGAATTACAGAGTGAGACCTTGGCTCAAAAAAGTGTTTGCCAGACAGCCATTAACCCTATATATAGCAGTAGTTGCACTAACATCTGATATTACCAGTTTTTTAACGTGACCACTCCTCAGCAAAAAATTTCATTGAAAAAATTTCTGTCCCTTACCTTTGATTGTGTACCTTTTTTTTTTTTTTAAAGTGATTTTGTTTTTGTGATACTCAATATTGAACTCTAGGGCTTTCCACTGAGCTGTACCCAGCCCTTTTTATAAGTCACTGAGTTGCCCAGGCAAGACTCCAATTTGCAATCCTCCTGCCTCAGCCTTTCCAAGTGAACAGATTACAGGTATGGATCTTCATGCCTGGCTTATGTTTATTATTTTTTAAATTACCTTTTTTTTAGGATTTTAATTTTTGATGGAACCAAATTTATGTTTGTTTTTCCTCTGTCTTTCCAACTTACCTTTTCTGGCTTTTTCAGATTGTTTACTTACTTGTTTGTTTTTTGGCACTGGGAATTGAACCCAAGGAGCACTGGGCTACATCCCCGGCCCTTTTAATTTTGGAGACTGGGTCTCACTAAATTGCCTAGATTGGCCTTGAACTTGTGATCTTTCTGTGATATTTTTAGTGATATTTCTTGTTCAAGAATATCCTCCTTATCAAAACCTATAAACATATTTACCTGTATTTTCCTTGTTACTGTTGTACATTGTTTTGTCCTCTTTTTTTGGGGGGGTTGTTTGTGTAGGTTTTTTTGTAGTTCTGGAGATAGAACCCAGGGCCTTTGCTAACCACTCCAGCTCATTTTTTCTTTTCTTTTTTTTTTTTAATTTTTTTTATTTTAAAGAGCATAAAACAAAACACAACAGAACAAAGCAAATCAGAATAGAACAATGCAAGCAACACTTCAAAACAAGACAACAGGAAGTCAGCAGTGGCTACCATAAAGTCTCTTGTTTTCTTCAAAATAGTTGTCCATATCTTCACACATAACAATATTAAACATAACAAAATAGTATAAAACCAATCCAAAGAATGAAAGCATTACAGGACTTCAACACCAGATAATAGGAAATGAACAATGGTTTCTATTTATAATGTCTCATTTTCTTCAAAACAGTTGTCCATACTATCACACATAATAAAACCAAACAAAACACAACAGAATAAAACCAATTAAACAAATGAATGAATGAAAACATTATAGCACTTCAAAACAATAGGAAACCAATCATGAATACCTTAATACATCCCATTATGTTCAAAATAGCTGCTCATACCATCAGACACAGTAAAATCTAAGAAACAAGACAGAACAAAACCAAGCCTAACAAAATTGTGAAAACACTACAAGAGTTTAAGCCAAGACAGTAAGAAATTAACAGTGTCACTACCTTCTCCTCCCAGGTGTTTCCTCGCCTATGACTTTTATAATATACACTGTGCTTTTTTGATCCCTCCAACTCCTTCTGTTTTTTATGCTAGGGTTCACCCGTACGAGTTCAAACTGTTTCACCCATGAACATGATCTCCAGTGGCATCCATCTACCTACAAGAGCCTCAAGATTATTCTACTTTATAGTTGGGTAGCTTTCCATGGTACAAAAATACCATCTTTCTTATCCATTCTGTGGTTAATGGGCAAGTTACCCTTGCTTTTTTTCTGGTCTCCTGTTGTATGGAACAATTGTTTTCTCTCCTTTGATTTTCAGTCTATAAACTTCCTTTCAAGCTAAATGTGTTTCTGTTTTTACTTTTTTTTTATTAATTTAAAAGTAGTAAAATACAACAGAACAGGATGGAATAAAGCCAATTGAGACAGTGCAGTGAAATTGGTACAGAACTTCACAGCAGGTTGCCGGGATAACAGTAATAGGTACCATAGTATATCTCGTTATTTTCATAATAGTTGTTCTTTTAATCAGGTATGGAAAAATCAAAGGAAATACAAAATATTGTAGAATTTATCAAAACAGAATATTGAATAGAGCAATACCATTAATCAGGACAAAGCAAAACAGTGATAATAATATTTGCCATCAAACAGATGGTAGAAGGAAATCCCCCTTATTTGCTATATTACATATGGTCAACCTCCCAAGAGATGCTCAGATCTCTGGCTCCCTCTTGGTAATGGGGAGTAGGGTAGGAGTAAGTGGGATGTTTGATTCTCAGCCTGTGCGCTGGTAGACTCACAGCTGCTTACCAAGGTGTCAGGGTGGTTGTTTGGTTTCCCAGCGCCCTAAGTTCCAACATGGAGCAGATCTCAGGAGACACTGCTGCTTCTCGCCCTGGGGTGGCCATGGCTTGCCAGACCACAGTCACTTACCAGGGCGTCCAGCTCATTTTTTGAGACAGGGTCTTGCTAAATTGCCAGGCTGCCCAGGCTGGGACTGGATTTGCGATCTTCTTTTAACCTATAGTTCTGGGATTACAAGCATGTGCCACCACACTTGGCTTTTTTTCTTTTTTAACTAACACATAATAATTGTACATCTGTATGGGGTACAGTGTGATAGTTTGATATACATGTATGCAAATGTAAAATGATCAAATGGGTAATTTCTGTACCACACCTATCATGTCAATCATGATTCATTTCTCTGTGGGAAAACATTCAAAGTCTTATCTAGCAATTTTGACTTTATAATAAATTATTGTTATAGACACATTACTTGATAAATAGGACACTAGAATTTATTCTTCCTATCTAATTTGATGTTGTTTTTGAGACAGGGTCTCACTATTTGGTTTTAGGTTGTCCTTGAACTCACAGGCTGGCCTTGAACTCATGGCACTCCTCCTGCCTCAGCCTCCCAAGGGCTGGCATTACAGGTGTGTGCCACCATGCCCTGTGTTGTTTGTTTGTTTGTTTGTTTGAGACAGTCTCACTATGTTGTCCAGGCTGGCCTCAAATTTGCCATCTCTTTGCTTCAGCCTCCCAGAGTACTGAGATTACAGGTGGGTACTGCCACACCTGGGTTTATCTAATTTTTATTTTTTAGCCAACCTCTTTCCCTTCCCTACCACTGGTCCTGGTTCTGTCTCTAGGAAATTGGCAAGTCTCACCAGCTGATTTGCTCTGCTTCACTCTTCAGTCAAGCCTTATGCTATTCTCCATCATTTTGTGTTAGGTTTATTTCTCCCTATCTTGTGTGTGTGTGGTTTTTTTTTTTTGGTCTGAATGGGATCTTGTGTTTACAGCTTACAGCTGTTTATGGCTGGTGGGAAGGAGTGCTATTGTTCTTTTTACGGAAAACTTGTACGAGGCCGCCTTGATGAATTTCCAAATTCGCCTACTCAGAGTGTCCCTGGCATTGAGGTCACTGGTCAGACACTGCTAATGGTCCTGTAAGCAGGAACTTGTTCTTGCGTAAGCCTCTTGAGTCACCATCTTAGAAGCAGGCATTTTTCGACTTGTTTGGGGCTGAGAGGAAGTGAGATACTGGACAGGAAGTGCTCAGATTAAGAAAAAGTGACTCGGGACGTCAGATGCCATTGGTAGTAGCCTAGCACAGCTGCGGGGAGGCCTCGTGTGCAGGGCAGACCATCTGGTGGTGCCCCCACTTGGTGCCCCTTTGCCTTTTGGTCTTGGCCAGAGGCTGCCTTCATACCGTGTCTGCATACCTGCCCCACTGGGGGATCTGGAGAAGCGTTTGCTCCGACTTCATCCTTTATCTTCCGAACTCATGAAGGAAACAGACACTGCAAGAGCTTCCGAAGTCAACATCAACCACCCACAGTCAGTGAGAATCCAAGTCCTGGGGCTCTTTCAGTCCCCTTTCCTGAAATCAGTCTTCACTGCTTCAGCCTTGAAGCCACAAGAGCTGTCTGTGACCGACCAAAAGCGCAGGGATCCTCTGTGAACTTTGGGAGCAGCCACTACCCCCCTTGGGCAGGGACAGCAGTGCAAACTGCAGGACCCCACGTTGGCCCCCGCAGTTTCAGGCCCACTTCCAGGTTCCAAGAGCTTTGCTTTGACAGTTTCCTTCTAGGCATTGAGGCTTCCACTAAGACAAAATCTCACTGGACATCTGGAGCTCGTGGACTCTTGAGTCACTCTTGTTTGTTTTAGTCCTGGAATTGAATCTTGGGAGCACTGACCTATATCCTTAGCATTTTTTAAATTTATGTTATAAAATAAAATCTTGTAAGTTGCCCAGGCTCATGTTTATAATCCTCTTGCCTCAGCCTCCCAAGTAGCTGGGATTACAGTCATCACACCAGGCTCTGACTGACTCTTATTGATGCCTAGAATTCCTTCCTTTATGATTTCCTCTCAATTTTCCCCCAGGTGGAACTTAGTAAGACCAGGTGTCATTTAACTTTTAATTATTGGTAGCTTCATTTCCAAAACCATTATACTTTCAGCGTAGGACAGGAGTCCCACGGGCAGGGGAAACAGTGCTAGTGAGAGCTGGATGTGGTAGCATATGCCTATAATCCCAGCACTTGGTAGGCTGAGGCAGGAGAATCTCTGCAAATTCAGGCCCAACCTTATAGCAAGACCTTATCTCAAAAAAAGAAACAAAAAGTGCTGTTGGTAGATGCAAGGATTAGCCTTGACCAGGGTCTTGGGGCTCTGTGATCAGACTAAAACTTTATGTTTCTCTCTCTCTCTCTTGTCCCAAGAGTATAAGCATTCTGTAGTTCTAGCAGCCCTTTCTTCTTTTTGTCTGCCTCTGTGTCAGTGGGTTTTGTTTTGTTTTGTTTTGTTTGGTACCAGGGATCGAACTCATAACCTTGTATATGCCAGGCAGGTGCTTGTGCCGCTGAACTAAATCCTTGGCTTTCTGTGTCAGTTTTTTCTTTCTTTCTTTCTTTTTTTTTTTTGTACTAGGGATCGAACTCATGACCTCGCTCTTACCAGGCAGATGCTTATGCTGCAGAGCTAAATCCCCGGCCCTGTGTCAGTTTTGACTTGCTCATTTTTCATAGAATTCCCTAACTTTACCCATTTTCTTGGTATGAACTAACTTTGATACTTTGTACCACTGATCCATAGTGGCCTGCAGGGACACTCTGCAATCTTCTGGAAATGCCTAGGGAAGAAAATATAATATAATTTGTCTTTCTCCTTATAAAATATATTTTTTGTTTGTGCTTTCTAGTATATATATACATTAGCAGTTGGAAAACATATTGGTGAAAAATCAAAAATCAGTATTCGGGTCATCTGAGACTCGAGTCCCTTATTAGGAGATAGACTGTAGCTGTCAAACACTTGTATATGCATTTTTGTATTAATTTCTATTTCATAAGGCTGTTTATAGATGCAGAATTACAGAGTCAGAGGATATGTACCTTACTGAGATTGATATTTTACATTCCAGAAGATGCTACCATGTGTCTATTTCCTCAGCTGCAGGACATTGGACATTATTATTTTTAGAAATCTTTGCATGCAGGTAAGTGAACATGGCATTTTAAAAAAATTTGTGTGTCTTTCATTAGTGGTGTGATTTATTTCTTAACATTGACCACCAGCGTGTGTTTGTGTGTATGTGAAAGTCCTCTTCATGTCCCCTAGTCCTCAGTTTGCTCATTGCTGAGAGCTCCTGAAAACCTTTCGCACTGACCCAATCCAAACTTTAGCCAGTGATTCTACTCAAGCTTAAAAAATGGATTTTCATTTCCGCTTTAATTATGTCCTGGCTGCTAGTTTTTCATGGATAGCTGGATAGTTTTTCATGGTTGTTGGCTATTTGGGTTTCCTCTTTTGTCGTTTCTCCATCATCAATTCATTTTTCTTTATGGAGATTTAAGAGTAGCAGTAGAGGGCCGGGGGTTTAGCTCAGCAGCACAAGCACCTGCCTGGCAAGCACAAGGTCGTGAGTTGGATCCCTGGTACCGAAAACAACCAACCAAACAGAAGAATATCAGTACGCCTGGTCAGATACAATGGCACAGGCCTGTAATTCAGAGGCTGAGGCAGGGGGACAGCTTAGGAGCCAGACTGAGAAACTTGGTGAGACACTGTCTCAAAGTAGAAAATAAAAAAGGACTGGGCATATAGCTTAGTTTGAAGAACCTGAGTTCAATCCTTGGTAAGATAAAAACATTTAAAACTATATATTGCCTAAGTATGGATTCCATATAATGTATAATTTTTACTGCTTTCTATATAATATATAATATATAATATATAGTATATAGTATATAATATATAATATATAATATATAATATATAATATATAATATATAATATATAATATATAATATATAATATATAATATATAATATATAATATATAATATAATATATAATATATAATATATAATATATAATATATAATATATAATATATAATATATAATATATAATATATAATATATAATATAATATATAATATCAGTTTTGATTTCCTCTTTGATTACAGGTTATTTAGAAGTGATTTTTTTAATTTCCTAGCAGGTTTGTTCCCCTCCCATTTGGTAATTTTATGATTTATTTGTATGTTATTTGATTATGATCAAAGCATGTAGGCTATGAAATCTTTTTTTAAAATTTTTCTTATTTTTTTTTTAGACAGGATCTCACTATGTAGCCCAGGCTGGCCTCAAACTCACAGTGATCCTCCTGCCTCTGCTTCCCTGGATGCTGGCATTACAGGCATGCACCACCACCCCAGCCTTTGGGCTATAAAATCTTTGTGTCAGGAAATCCATTAGGAATTTCTTAGTGGCCATAACTAATTGACTTTTGTGTGTATTCTATCACATAAGAAGTGAATGTTGGTAGGTGTGGTGACACATGCTTGAAATCCCACCTACTTGAAAGGTTGAAAAGGGAACATCTCAAGTTTGAGGCTAGCCTGGGCAAGTTAGCAAGATCTTGTCTCAGAATGAAACAGTAAACTCTGGGGAATGTAGCTAAGCACTATCTTGTTTCAGTCCCTAGTACCACAAAGGAAAAAAAAAAAGTGTTGATTTAGAAATGCTTTAGTTTTACTTTTTTTCCAACTTGATTAGTCAAAATTCTGGAAAAAAATCAAAGCCTCCTATTATAATTTTTTTACAATAAAGATCTTAAAAAAAATAAAATAAAGATCTTGTATTCCTAGGTGCTTTTGTTTCATGTTTCTCGCTTATAGAGTGAACCTGTTATGAAATATTCATTTTTGTCCAGTTTCATGCTTTTGGATTCATATTTGGCCTCAGCTTCTAATGTTGCTCTTTCTATTTGTCTGGAATGTGATATAAGATGCATCCTTTTATTTTTGGCCCTTGTCATGTAAAGATATAGCTAGATTTTTCTATCTAACTTAATTTGATAGTCTTTTTTCTGGAATGCTGAGCTATATTGCCAGCCCTTTTTATTTTATTTTGAGACAGAGTCTCACTAATTTGCCCAAATTTATGATCCTCCTGCTTCAGCCTCCTGAGTAGCTGGAACTACTTGAGTGCTTGGCTAACAGTCTCTTTTGGTAGGGAAACACAATAAAAGAGGGTACCAAATCCCAAACAGCTCTTTTTTTTTTCTTATGTGATAGAATACACACAAAAGTCAATTAGTTATGGCCACTGAGGAATTCTTAATAATAAATTATTGTATTTTCTGGAAGTAACTGACAGTCGATTTTATTGTACTTGTAGTCTATCACTGTTCATTGCATTTCATGCCTTATTTCCTCTTTTTTAACTTTCTTTTGTAGACTTTTAGTTTCCCTTCGTCTTTTGCTTTTCCTTTATGAGTTTGGATAAAATGCTTTTATCCATTTTGCAGTGGTTTCCTTGCCTTTCCTAACAGTCTCAGCTGAACTCCATTTCGGTCTATCGTTTGTCACCCTGAGCCCTGATACGTGACCTCCATAGCATCGCCTTGGCCCCCTGTATGTTGAATTCAGTTGGGAATTTCACAAAACATCTGTGTATCCGTTTGTAACAAACCAAATCAAAGCTTTGGGGGCCCGGGGCATAGTTCAGCAGCACAGTGCCTGCCTGGCAAGTGCAAGGTACTGAGTTGGGTTACTGGTATGAAGGGGAAAAAAAAAGCTGTTTGGGATTTGGTGCCCCTTTCAATGTGCTGACTCAAATCTTATGCAGACTATTATCTACCTGCCTATCTATGGCCTTTCCTCCTTCTGGAATTTGTCTGTTGTTTTTTGAGACAGGGCCTCACTATGTAGTTCAGGTTGGCCTTGAACTCACCGTGTAGCCCAGGCTGGCCTCAAATTCAGTGTCCTCCTGTCTCAGCCTCCAGAGTGCTAGGATTAAAGGTGCACACCACCATGTCTGGTGAATTTCTATCATTTACATCATGATACTGGATGTATTTTCAATTTGCATTTCTGCCATGATCTCTATTTCTTGCTTTTTCCTCTCTTTGTATGCATTTATTTATTTATTGGTACTGCGGATTGAACTCATGACCTTGCGGTTGCCAGGCAGGCACTTATGCTGCTGAGCTAAATCCCAGGCCCTGTGCATTTATTTTTGAGACAGGGTCTTGCTCTGTAATTCAGGCTGGCTTTAACTCTCTACATAGCCTGGGCTGGATCTGAACTCACAGTGATCCTCCTGCCTCAGCCTCCCACGTGCTGGGATTACAGGTGTGCACCACCCCCTGCTCTCCCTCTCTGTTCTTCGATATTACAGATTGCTGATTTGGCCACTGTTGAGAGCATCCTTTTTTGTCTGTCCCAGAGCCAGAATGTTCATTATGGTGGCCAATAGTCTCTTACTGTTAACTGCTACGCCAGTGAGGCCTGTCTCCTCCAGAGAATGGGATCCCTCCCCACCTCCTGCCCCTTGCTGAGCCTCCTCAGGCTGGAGATCCTCCTTTTGTATTCAGCCTGTTTGCTTCTGGTTTTTACTTCCTTCATAGGTCAGTGTTCCTGACTCGGGGCCACAGTGAGGGGTGGGAGACCCAGCAATTTCTGCTCTTCTTTGTCAGGAATGAGAACTGACAAACTAGCAGCCCTTCCCGCGGGGTGTGCAGGGGGCTGTGTGCAGGAGTCGGACATGAAGGTAACGCTCTTCAGCTCCAGTCCTAGGCCCAGCCTGGCGGGCCTCCTCAGACTGAGAAGTGGCACGGCCCTCCTCTGGGGAAGTTGTTTCTCCCCCATCCCAAACACACTGTCTTTCCTGAACCTCCCCTCAGCAGTTATTTCTTGCCCAAGCTGGCCTTGAACTCAGGATCCCTGCTTCAGTCTAGGGATTGCTAGGGTTACACACGTACGCCACACCGGGCTTTTCTCTTTTTTCTGGGTTCCTGACATTTCCTTTGCTTCAGGGTTTAGAACTTCTGCCTAACTTAGCAGGTTGTTAATTTTAAAAGGGCGTCTGTCACCCAGGAAGGGAGGGGACCCTAGGGGAGGAGGGAACATGGCTGCTGGGTGGCAGAGTTGCTTTTGGGTACTTTGAACAAAGGTGCCTTCCTCTTGCCGTGATGGGTGTCCTCAGTGCTGCACTCCAACCCGAGGGACCAGGAGCCTGTCCTTATTGGCCTCTGAGACCCTCTTTCCTGTGCGGTTTGTCCCTTGGCTCCTCCTAGCACCAGGGAGGGCCCAGTTCTGATGCTGCCCTCTTCCAGGAACCCAGACCGGAACCTGCAGCTGGGTGGGCACCACTACCACCACCACCCCCCCCCCCCGGCTGCTGTGACACTCCAGGAAGGTGCTGGAAGGAGAAAACGGGAGAGAGACCTCACCCTCAGGCGGTACCATCCGGGCAGTCAGCAAATAAAAACCCTTCAATTTCCTTTCTAGATTTTAACTTATTTTAAATTTGGAATGTACAATAACACAAAAGTACAAGGCAGAAAGTAAAGTTTCAATTCTCACCAACCAGGAGCAGTGTAATTCTATACAATTTTTTTTGGTTTGTTTTGGTTTTTTGAGACAGGGTCTCACTGCGCAGTTCAGCCTGATCTTGAGCTCACTATGCAGGCCAGGCTGGCCTCAAACTCCCAGCAATCCTCCTGCCTCAGCCTCTTGAATGCTGGGATCATTGCCACATGCCTGGCTTTCTATACATCTTTCTAACCTCTAAGATTTGAAAATATTTTTGAATGGGTGGCGATACATGCAAATTGTACTAAATTCAAAAGGTATAAATTCCTTTCCTCTTTCCTAATTCTTTTCTTCAAAGACAAGCAATTACTGGGATCACTTTTAGGTTGATATACATGTAGCATGTATAGAAACATATTTTTCCCCCCTCCCAAATGGCTGCATTGTCTAACACTGTTGTGCATTTTGGTTTTGTCCCATAATATGCTTTAGAAATCTTTCCATATTGATGTACCGCCTTACTGAAAAAAAATTCCATTGATACACTCATAATTAATTTCACCAAGTGTTAATTGGGGGACATTTTGACTGTGTCAATAATTTACTATTAGAATGAGTGTTTGGGCCGGGGATTTAGCTCAGTGGCTTAAGCGCCTGCCTGGCAAGCACAAGGTCATGAGTTCGATCCCCGGTACCAAAAAAAAAAAAAAAAAAAAAAAAAAA